>KK351094.1:724325-763496 GCA_000671755.1 Glossina brevipalpis
TTTTTTTTATTATTAACATGAGTGTAGTCACTATGCAGCCGTGACTGGACAAATGCTTAATACCGCACAAAACAATATATAGAGTATAACTTCGCTTAGAACATTCTACAATATTAAGAGCAGGTGTCTGCAATGTTCCAGAGAAGGCAAACCGATAAATAACTAAAATACTTTTATATTAACCGAGTAAATGCTATCAAATGTATTTAATCTTTTCGGTTGTCGTGGTCTAGCGAAGTAAAAGTTTACGCTCATGCTTTTGTTGTTGTTTGTTTATTTATTTTTTTTTTTTTTTTTGTAGGATTTTATGTGTGGAATTATGTATGGAAATTCACAAAATACATGTACAAAGTCTTCCTTAGCGCACTTTCTAATAAATGACTAACTTACGCAGCCGACAGTATCTTAATTTGACGTACACAAACAAAGTTCTTAACATTTCAATAAGCCCGATAAATTACTATGGTAAAGCTATAGAATTTTATAGTCGGTAGCACATCTTATACGAGACTTTACAAATAACAAAAACATCAAGATAAGTTGAGAAGAGATGCGTAACCAAGCAACAATCAAAACAAGCAGAGGCCTACAAATGCACACATCCACACACACACGCATACAAAGACTAATACTTATTAAATCTTCGCAAAACGGAATTTCGGGAAACAGAAAACAGTACAAAGAAAACAAGAACAAACAAAAAATCATACACACAGGAAAGGAATTAAATAAAAACTCTAACCAAGTTGTTAAAAGACTAAAGTTCTTAGGAAAATGGGAAAGCAGAAATAGAGAAGAGTAAGAAGATTATAAGTCGGGCAAAGCTGACTATTAAATACCCTACATGATCTCGCCTAAATTAATTTTAAAACAATAACAATAATTTCTGAATGAAATACTAAATACTATAAATCTCATTTCCCTGTAAAATCATATATTTTTCATGAAAACTCTTAAATGAAATAGCATCCAAAAAATGGGTCTATGTGGGCTTCAAATTCAGATTACAGTGATTTTACTTGTTAAAAGTGATCCTATGTAAAATTTTTAAAATAAATTATTAAAATTTAGTCATATTTTTCGTCTAAATAAAGGTTTACTATAAAGACTAACTTTTTCTAAGGAGCGGTTACATCGAATAAGGTTTCAAAAATGTTAGCCTTTTTTTACATTAATATAGAATAGTATATCGAAATATTATTACTTAGCGATTTTTGTAAAGAAATTTTAAATATTTCAAATATTTTTCGAACAATAACTTTTTTAGATTAAACCATTTTATGGCGAAATGGTTCGATCGAATACATCTCCATAAAGGTCCGTCAAAATATTTCAAATATTGGAACCTGTAAATTGTGTACAATATAAATACCATGACATAAGGCAAACCAACAGACAGACAGATAGACAAACATTTAAATGAACGGGCAAAAAATGAACCGTTAGGCTTAAATCGATTCAGTAAATGATTATGAATTAATCAACACAATAAAACTTGAGTCTGTATATCCTAAGTTTTCGTAGGTATTATCTACGCTTAATATACCTAGAACTACAAATGTTATAAGAGGTATAAAGAGAAACATAGCGCTCATCTCTTTTTTATGCACACACTAGTAAACAAACATTTTTAAACGTAGAGTATTTAAGATATAAATCTGTTCCGTACATGGCTCGAGAGGAAAATATGTAAGTACTTGTTTATGTTTTGATTTCATCTTTCTTATCGACTTATTTTCATTAATTTTGATGTAGAATTGAAAGATAAAATATACATAAATTTAATAGAAACGAATTTTTAAAAAAATTACTTTTGTTAGTTGCTTACTTAACTGGAAGGTTCGTCGTACAAAAACTTTCAATCGATTTTAATTAATCTATTTCAACGATTACAAATTCATCTCAGTCATGTTTTGTTTGAATTTCAGATAAATGTTTCAGATAACGGCAAAATGTATACTTTTTGATAAATAAATAGCTTCGCTTCTCGACTTTCTCGAATTTCGATTTCATTCATAGTTTAGTTTAATTAAGTTTTTGAGTCGCAATGCGGTTTTTAGGCCAAGAATATTTTTAGACAGGGAGACCAGGTAAGCATAAATCGTCTATTCAACCTTTTTCCAGTACATTTTGAAACGTAGTCGGCTTTCGAAAATAATATTTTTTTTGAAAAATATATTTAAAGAAAGGTTCAGTAATAGCGGGGAAGAGTTAACCTTCTAAGTAATTTATTATATGAACATATTAGCATAGAAAAATCGATATTACAACCGATGTTAAATATGATTATAACTCTAAGCTTACGGAAGGTTTGTTATTAAGGCCTAAAAATAATGGATTTCTTTAGAAAAATAAAGTCATAATCGAGGGAGCCAGGAGTGCTTGTACCAACCCGTCTATCATAATTTCAGTTTCGAAAATAACCAAATTTTGCCACCTAAACCAGTATTTGCTAATTGTAGGCCTAACTGTAGACTTCTCTTTACCCTTCTCGACCAAAAGAGATCAAATCCAAAATTTCATTCGATACCTACCTTAATTGGAAAATCTGAGTAGTGACATCCTTTTAAACATTGCAAGAGTAAAGACTAAAAACGCCCGGAAAGCAGAAGTTTACTCAGTTTACTTTGTATTGCAGACGTGCCTTTTGACCGCTTTAGTCCAATTTCAATGCCAACTTACGTGCAAGAACTGCCTATGTTTTCTCAATGTTCACGATCAACCAAACTTTTGTCGGACACGCTTAGATCGCTTCAGCCTACGATACTGATCAAAAATATATACATTTTTTAGGGTCTCTGAAGCTTTATTGCGGGTATTGCAAGCGTTTTGGCAAAACCTCTTTACATATATTAGTAGTAAGTACGAAAACTTCCTAGATTTTTTTTTAGAAAGAGACTGTTTTTTAAAAAATCTTTCTCTTGAAATGGATAATTATTACTTTTTTTAAGTTTGGCATCTACTGAAATTGGAATTTGTCCAAAAAGACAAATGATTATAAAGAAAAATCTTTTAAAACCGATATATCTTTTGAGAAAAAAAAAAATTTGCAAAGAATTTTAAGTTTTAAGAAATCTTCAAATGTTAAGAAAATTTTTCTCTCTTTTCTTTTTTTAATACACTGTTAGCACACAAACTATTCAAACTACTTAGGATGTACGTGAACGCATATACGTAAATATAGGTTTTCACAAAGAAAATCTTTCAAATTTCTATTCATTTTATCCAAAGAAATCCTTACACTTCATTAATTTTATTTTATTTGCACTAAAGGTTATTTTCTGTGCATATCTATGCTTGTCTGTCCTTTCCATATGTTTGTGGGTATAAGAAAAACCCCACGCAAAGAAATCTATGACAATAAAATAATTTCACAATATGTTTACACAAAGCCATAAACATTGAGTCACACATGCATGCATACATAAAAGCGTATCCTTTGAAACAAATTGTGTTTAAATTCTAAGGATACTTAAAAAGCAATAAAAGTTTTCTTTAAATTATGCCACAATTGAAAAGAAAAACGATAGAACATCAAAAGATTTCATAATGAAATGGGAGTAGAGTAGAATGTGATACAATAGTTACTCGTACGTATGGATGAACAAACGAACATCCATAGCTTACCAACTCTAATGATACTGAAAGCGTAAACATAAGACTTAATTTTGAAAATAAATGTCAAGCAAACGTTTTGCATATTAAGGGTAATTAATTATATATATATATATATGTATATATATATTTATATATATGTTTGGGGAATTTAACCCAAAGAGAAGGTTGGGTAGCAGTTTATTCAAGTTCAGCTCTATTAACATTTTCTGGAAGGGGTTTTACTCTAGGCAGTCAAGTGTTGTCTTGTTGAAAATTAATTTTATAAAGTTTTAGTGTATACTTCTGCAGGTATTCCACCTTTAAGGATCGTTTGGTTCAACTGCTTTACTTGTTAATATTTACCAATAAAGATTTCTTTGACTCATTGGTTCCACTTATAATACACAATACCCGACACGGTTTTTATAAATAGGTACGGTTCGGCTTTAACACTTTACGTGGTCTGCACACTATACACTTATGCTTTGTAAATTATTGTAGTTTCCTTTTCATCATTTGTGACGATTAAGCAGCAATTTTCTTTAAATTAAATAGCAAAAATAACGTTCCTAACGAATGTTCCTTCATACGTCTCATAAAGACCTGAAGACGCAAAAAAAAAATATTCTTCACATTTTGTTGATCATATGTAATCAGCTTTAGCAAGTAAAGATCTTGACGTTTGGTATTAAGCACCTAAAAGTTTAAAAAGTTTTAAGGGTAACAACTGAAATTAGATGACAATTGCCCGAAGTGAAGTTACCTCGAACTGTTGACACCTATTAGGATCAGTTAAGTATATCAGTTGTTATGGCACGGATTTTTCCACAGGTAATGCAAGTATCGTTAGTAACTTAAATCTAAATAAAAGACTTTTATATCTAATAGTGAATTTTATATCATATCATACTATCTACCTACGGCCTTCAAGTTTATATAATTACTGACTGTGATGACTGATGACTTGTTACACTATTATTACAACTATTACTATATATAGTGAAAGACAATGTACTATGAAAACCTTACCTTACAAAGAATTTTGCTATTCCGGACCGGTTAGAAAACTTCACTTTTCGCGCTCCTTTAATGAAGTAAATATACAGTCAAACAAAAGGAACAAAATTTATTTTACATTTTTTAGTTCATTTAAATATAGACTTATTTTAGAAAATTGTTTTTAATATAATTTATTACCTCTAATAAGATCGTATTGCAAATATATATTAATTAACTATGCTGACTAGTCTTAATTGTTGAAATATCCCAGAGATAATATCTCATAAATGTAAATTTTTATGAATAAGTATTTAAAATTTTATCTCGATGAATAAAGAAAAAAAAAGGAAAGGAGAAATAATACACATTGTGAAATTATTTTTTTTTTTTTTTTTTGGTAGTTTTTCTAAACTCTATTCAGTTAAAACACCGGAAATATATATATAAAATTTTGTTCATTCTTCATTCAATACTTGAGTTGAACAAATTAGCAAATAACAAAGAAAGCCTTTGAAATAGAAACAACAACAAAAAAAGAACAAATTGCATTTTAAAGTGGATGCACAGGTCCCTTGCATTAATTTTCTAAAACAAAATTGAGCAATTTTGTGAGAAACAAAAAAAAAGCAGCTACACAAGTTTTAAAGCGACTTTTAGGTACCCGTCGTCTCAAGCCCATAGACAAGTAAAAGAACGTAAAAATTTATTTTATGTCGGGTTTATTTATTTTTTTTATAATTACAGGAGTATGAAGAAACCGGCTTATTTTTAACCAATGGTTCCAATTAGCTTTGCAAAATAATGGAGCGGGCCATATTAACTGAAAAACAATTAAAACCATTTTTATAAACCGTTTTTACAAACATTCGAAAGAAATTTGTTTCAGAATATTTCTTAAGCTTTTGACAAAAATGCACTGAAACCGTTCAATTTCATAGGAATTGTTTCACATCGCTTCGATTGTTTTGAGGGTATTTGTGCACAATTCAAATCTATTTTTAAGTTTCATATATGAATAGCAACCGAAATTTTATTAACAAAATTTCAAATTTCTATCTCAATTTGAAACATCTTGCGTGTTTCAACTTTAGAATTATAGTGGAAAGGACATAGTATATCAAGTGCGTATAATACATATACACTACATAGAGTACTACGTAAATTACGTAGATTATATAGAATGCATTGAATATATAGATTACAGAATGGAGGGACGGATATAGTATGTCCAGTGCGTAGATTATATATATTACATAAAGTACGCAGAGTATGTAGATTATAGAGAACAGTATATCGTGTGCGTATATTACATATACTACATAAAGTACGTAGAGTATATAGATTACATAGAATAAAGATACGGATATAACATATCGTGTGCGTAGATTATATATTACATGAAGTATGTAGAGTATATAAATTCAATAGAATAAATGGACAAATATAACATATCGTGTGCATAGATAACGTAGATTGTATAGAATACATCAAATGTATAGATTACATAGAATAGAGGAACGCATATAGTATTTTGAAGATTACATATACTACGTAGAGTACATAGAGAATATATAAACTCAGGCTTTACAAAGTCTCTTGTGCAAGTTTCAATCTGCTTACATTCGCAATGAAAAAACAATTATTACTTTCTCTTTGAATGTTACGTATAAAAATAAATTAAAACCTGCAACCAGAAGTTATATTCAACTTTCATACGTTACATTTATGAACCAACATTTCATCATCTCTAAAGGCATAGAACAGAAAGCAAAAAAAAAAACCAAATCCTTTTTCGGAAGTTTCTCACACGTACGAACTGTTACTATAACAACTTCTAGCTGCAACTTGTGACAGTAGTGCAGGCAGTAATGTTGATAGAAATAAAATAAAAAACAAAATTATACTTTAGTTTAATTGGTTAAACTACAATTTCAGAGTTTAATGACACATAGATACACATGCATACATATATACTGGCACGCATGGATGCTTAAAATGTAGACACCAATAAAAACGTTTTGTACGTAGGCCGAAGAAGCCAAACAATAAAGTGTAATATAAAGGGACCAAAAATGAAATCACAAGACTGAAATAAATCCAAGAGGGAAAGAAATTTTCATAAAAAAAAAGAAAAAAAACTTCATCAACCGTACACAGTCACAGCTGCCTAGGATCGATATGCTTGTAAGTTAAGCATATACTTGCATGAAACGTTTTCGTCTTTCTTTCTCTTTTTTTTTTTGTGTTTTGAATGTACAGCAATATAGTTTCGGTCCTGCATGGGAAAATGTTATATTTTGGCATACAACTTATAAACGACGAAGCAGTACTAACAAAATGAGTTAATTACAGAATTTTTTGACCCAGTTTTAAGAATTTGTATGCTTGTACTGAACAAAAATTACACACTGAGTTAAGCCGAGACTCAACCAAGCAGCCAACAAAAGCAACATCAAATCAGTTACCAGTCAAGCAACCAGCCTCTGAAGTGTTGTATCACATTCTTTAATAAAAAAAAAATAATAAAATAAAATATAAAAACAAATATATACACATACATACATGTAAATATATATGTTTGTTATATATGTATCGAAAATCCTGTAAGATCTGAGTGTAGCAACAAAACTTGAACTGAATTTTTGGAACTCTCTGCGTGTGTGAAATACAAGAAGAAATTACCAAAATTAAAAGCACATTTATTTACACTTTATTCTATAAACTCACAAGCACACACATGCTTACACTCATAGTACTTGAACACATTTAATGCATCTGCCGTAAAACTATAAGGCTATAAAGGCATAAGGATACGTGGGTAAATCCTTAACGGTTGTAAGAAAAAGTTTTCTCTTCATTTCAAATTATTTATCTCTTCTTTCTCTCCTTCTCGTTATAAAATCATATTAAATGTATGCCTTGTGTGTTGTGCTACGCTTTGCAAAAAGAAAATCCTGAAGAAACCCGTTAGTTAGTTTACGTGTATGAGTGAATATAAAATAAAGTAATTTGTGTGTGTCGAAGCAACAACCATCACCACCTTCTTCTTTTCGTTTTTCGTTCCGTACAAGTGCTTGTGTGTGTGTGTGTATGTGTGTAGGTTTGTATCCTGTTGCCATATTTTATATAAATTTTATTTTTGTAAACATCTGCCAAATGTTTGTAATTAAAAGAATAAAATTTGTTTGATTACATTCTCACAACAGTAACCACTATTGCAGGCACAGACACTTTTGCTACAAAACATTACAGGAAACACAATTCTTTAAAACAAACAATAAGGAATGAAACTAAATTTACGTCTCATTTCTTAACTTTCTCTTTGGTTGCTTGTCTCAAATTGTTATCAAGTTTCCTTGAAAATTTTGTTACTTTCTCGTTCAAGTGTGTGTGTGTGTGTGTGTTTGTGTGTGAAGTCTTTATTCCCCTTTTACATGTATATCTAATCATATCTGTAAGGGTTGTTATGTTTTCAACTTCGAGTATATATTTATATCAGAGTGTTTCTGTGCGTACGTATTGTGCACACAATTAGTTTTGTAGATTTTCATGTAAACAAATGTGGTTGAAACTTAATTTAATTGAGTAGAAAATTAATGTTCTTCAAGACACTTAAATGCAATCAAACACACGTTCACGATTTCAGGCGCACACAAACAAATAGCTTTTGAATTCATATTACGCGAAGCAAAAGGAAACATAAAATATTTATATATAAACGAAAATTGAAATAATTTTTTTTCAAATTTTTTAATGAATTTTGTGCCAAATATCGAAGAATAGAGAATTTCGTTCTCTTTAAAAAGTCTTCGAAGTTCAATTCAACACAGACCAGATAGTCTAGAAAATATTGCTTCTAATGATAGCTACTCTTTATAAATAAGTATGAATGTGATTGAACTGAACATATATTCGTGTACTCTCTTTGAAGCTTAATATTTTTTAGACTCTCCAAGTTATTATTAAATAAAAAAAGATTGTGAATCGTGCTAGTACTGCGATCTTCATAGCAGTGGTATTCAAATTCTAACACCAGTCAGTGTATAATCAATAACTTTTTTATATAAATTTTACGCCGTTCAATAATTCCAGGGAACAAGTAAAAGAGAAATTATGTTTTTTCGCCTAAATTTCACTTTATTCATCAACATGGTCTCTCTTGAAGAACTTTTCGATGCTTTTTTAAAGAACAATTTGTTAAAGCCCGGAAATTATTGATCGGTGGATGTTATCATAGATTAAGTTAGATTTCCTTTTCTTATACTTAATCAATCACTCAGGTGGTGTGATTCAAAGGAGGAGAGGACAAACAGAGTTACATGTAGAGAAGGGAGAGAATAATAATACGTAATAGTACGTTTGACTTGAATCTCTAGAACGACAGCAAAGACAACCAAAGAATGGTAATTATAAATAGTTTTCCTAAACCAAAAAAAGCATGAAGGCATTCTTAGAGAAGATAGTGTTCATCACGTATGTTTGAATATAGAACAGTTTGGAACAATAAATTCATTATGTCAAGCTGCGTTTTGTTGTCCTTGACTTTCTGATATAACGCACTCAGGAAATTCGCATACAATAAATCTTATGCACCACTATGAAAAAAATCTATGGAGAACTAACCGCATCCCTTACAAAATCTAAATAACTCAACTGTAGATTCGTGCTTAAATGCTTTAAATACTTAACGAAGAACATCACTAGATTTTCAAAAAAAAAAATTATTTCGCTTTAATTGGCTTAATAGATGCCGTGAACTTTACATAATACGTGAGAAAAAGATCATTACCTGAAAAAAAATTTTCCATGAAATTTCGAGGTTTTCCTTAAGCGCATCAAAACGACTATCAAATGAACCCATAGCCTAAAAAGGCTATCAAATGAACCTCTGCTGTCAAATTGAAATCTAATCTCTTGATTATTAGTTTGTAGCTTCTTTATTGCGTCGTTAGAGATTGTTTAAGATTATCCCAAAGCATTTCCCAACAGAAATATACATAAATTCATCGCGACAATCGTTAAGTGAATATAAGACTGAGAGCGATACGAGCGAGAATGAATGCTTCTATACGTTTAATTTTTTAAAGTTGATTACGAATTCGGTTACATAATTCTACATTTTGTCGCTTTCTTCTTTGTTGTTGGGATTCACTTAAATTGTAATCGTGCGATTCCGGTCGAGTTCTTTATGCATGTTAAAAATTCAGTTTACGAAGTGTAATTACTATAAAACTACTTAAGACTTAAGATTATAAGAAACTAAGCGTTTCGTACTGGTATCATTTACTTCGATTCTCAATCGATTGCATTTTTTCTTTCTCTGACTAAACAGGTAAACTTTTTTTGTAAAAATGCGAAATTTTTCACTAAAATCGTAAGTCGTAAATTCACCGAAAGTGAGCAGTATATTAATTTTGTCATTTTGTTTGTATTATCCAGAAGATCTCACAATGTATATGTATTGTTGATCAGTATCAAATGTAGAAAAGAGTTAAGCATGTACGTCTGTCCACCTGCTCGCCTGTCCATCTGCCCCTCTGTCCGTCTGTCCGTCTGTGTAATGTCTGTGCTAAATATTCTCCTGACCTCTTGGCTTGCCGGCCTGAAAATATCAGCTTGAAGTTTGGTAAAAACACTGGAAGTTCTTCCAGACAGACATTAAAAATGGGTCATATCGGTTAAGGGACAAGTCTACAGTATAAAAAAGGCTGACAACAAATATGCTTCCTGGGTGTTTCACTTAATATTCATAAACTACACATGAAAAATCTTCCACGCCCATCTATTAAATGTAGTTTCTTCTTTTAAGATAAAAGTGATTAGTGAAAAAGATTCGTGAAGCCGAATATAATTTTCTTGTTAGAGTTGTTTGAAAAATACAGCGCACACCAGCCAACTGAAAGTTCTTAAAGTCCTTCAAAGTGAAAAGTGTGTATCAACTTTTATTGAAAAAAATTTTGCAATTCGACGTATAATGTACTGAACTGTAAATAGTAAAAAGATATTGAAATCTATCTACACTACCGTTCAAAAGTTCGGCGACATATTTATTAAAAAAAAAAAAAAAAAATATTTTCGACTATATGCGCTAAAAATGAGCAATAAAATTAAGTTGTACAACCTTTTACAATTGTTTGTACAAAAAGAAAAGATTTATCATGCAATCTTCATCAAATTCTAAGAAATTCTTTGATTTTGAGAACAATAAACTGAGAAAGCTGAAGATAGAATAAGTTCTGGTAAGCCCAAGTCCATAACAAAACAAACAACAACAAACAAAAACAATAATATAACTTCATTAGAATTCTCCGTAAACGGAACCGATGCTTAACTGCACCACAAATTACCGCAGCTCTGAATGATACGCGAGAAACACCCACTTTAATAACGACTGTTGAAGGACGCCTGCTGTCTGAGGGACTGACGATAGGTTGCTGTTAAGAAACCATAGCTGACAATTCTACATAAAAAAATTATATATATAAAAAAATTATATATATAAAAACTGGGAAATAGACCAATAGGAAAATATCCTTTGGAGTAACGAATCAAAGTTTCAAATTTTCGGATCCAATAGACGTGTGACAGCACGCCGGTCAAAAGAAGAGAGAACTCCATGCCCAGTAAGCTGAATCTTATTGTTCCTGAGTTCATCTTTCAACAGGATAATGATCGTAAGTATTCGTCTAAATAGCACCAGAACTTTCTGAACAAAAAAAAATGAAAAGAACATAAAAATCATGCAATGGCCATCTCAACCACCCGACCTTTCTCCCATTGAACTTGTTTGTTATAAACTCGATAAAAATGTGAAAATCCTACGAGCTCAGAACATTTGTCGCTACTATTGGAGAGCGAATGGAACCAGTTGGATGAAAATGACTTTATTATTATTACCAGAATATGCGAGAAGATAATAAAAAAAAGTTGCACATTAAGGTGAAACTAAAATTTAATTTCATTTTCATAATGTATGTGAAATTTACATTTTTTTAAGTTAGTTTTTCCTTAATATTTTGAATTTTATATCCATATAAATTAATTTAAATAGCTTTGTTTCCTTTTTTAGTTCATTTTACCCTGCTGCCCCCAAGTTTTTGAACGGTAATGTAAAAACATGTAATGAGCTTTCCTTGTTTAAAATCGTATTCATCACTTGTGTCTTTAACATGTCAAGATGCGGGAGCCCATATGTATTTAAAAGCAAAACAGCCGTAATTAGTTTGTATAGCTCGAGAAAAAAGTGCGTTCCAGAAGTCAAATTTCTATTAGAAAACCCAGGCCTAATTAACATTTAGTAGATTGTCCAATAAATCATCCGATCCTGCGTAGGTGCCATACTGGTTCAAAATCGATTGAGCAATACTAACTCTCTTGTTCTTTTTCGGCTTATCAGACAGTAACTTGGGCATCTACTTTACTCCCTTTTCGGTTTGTATCATATGTTTAAATACAAACTTCTGCTTAAAAATCTTTAAAGTAATAACAAAGAAAATATAGAATAACACAAAACTTGACGCTTAGCCTGGCAACAAGGAATAATTAAAATAATTTATTACTGATTATTATTATTAAATAATTATATTTAGCTTACAAATAAAATACAATATTTCCATTTCGTTCACCCACAAAGTTATATTATAATTTAATTTGTTCGGCTAACAAGACACCCATTTAAATTATACATAGAAGCTGAAAGTTACTTATCCTGCAACCTAAATTTAAGTTCATATTATCTCTTTCATTAATTCTGATTAAAAGTGGTAAACTTATATACATATTATATATATTGTACGTTCATACGTTATAATCAACATTCTACATATAAATGTTATCAGGAAAATAATTCATTTTATAATTATGATGAGCGCATTATTATCATTCTGAGTCGGTTCAGAAAAGGAAAATAAATGATAATAATCATTAGTGTTTTTATATGTCACAAAAAAAGGGGTTAAAAAGTTCATAATCAGAGCGAAAGAACGGCAGATTAATTGCGGTAAAATATCTTGTCGCACACCAGTCGAATATTAAGATTAATTTCGCTAAATAAATCTGGTGACGAAATTACACTATTGACCAATTTCACAGCAAAAACAAACCGCGATACCCAGTTTCAACAGAGTATTTTCAAAGCTGGTAGTGACTTTCTCCTCATATTCTCGAAAATTGAATGATTCTAATAAGATCATTTTAATTCCCAATGATTTCCCCTTTAAGTATTGACTATAAATCCTTATGTGAATACTAAGCCGCCATTTGGTACTATTCATCCAAACCATAAAATTAGATCGAATTGTGGTAAAAAGGCTTGAATAGGTAGCGAAAATGTAGAAAGAAGTGATATTATATTCTCGGCAATTAGTGAAATTATCACATGAAAATTAATAATTTATCCATTACTTAATGGTTTAATGTGTAAAAATTTCCTTTGAAAATATATTTAATATTTAATTTTGTTCATAAAATATATTCTATTAAATTCTGGCTAATGCTTTATAGTAAGCTATAAAGCCCTTCAGTTTTTTTTTTGGTGAGTCTCGTATGTGTATGGTCGTTCAAATCCGCAAATTATTAATGCGACCATTTATTTTGCGTTAATAACCTAATTTCATGTTTAGAGTTTATGTTAATGGTTATGGAAAGTTGAACTTTACGTGTTTGTGTTTTATGTGGGAGAGCGAGTGTGTAAAAGCATAATTTAGTGTCGGTGCCATTTGGCTGTAATTAGCGTAATGTTGTTTTACAACTGTTGTTGTTGCTGTATTGCTGTTAGTCTTACTTACTGTTGTGGTGTTAGTCGCCCATGATACAGATTATGAGTCTCAACTATTGGTTACCCGTTATTAATGTTTGTTTGCAATTGTGCTCGACGGTATATACGATGGTTTGTATTTGTCTGTCGGTCTGCTTTTGGTAAGAAGGATTATAACACATTCCTATGCCTATGTATGTACAGATGGAAATACTACGTACGACTTTAATTAGAATCATTTATTGGTTTTTGTTTTTCTTTTTTTTTTTTTGTTTGTATTAAATGTTTTGTGTTTTTTTTTTAGATTACGATTTAAATAAATCGAGTAAATATTTTGTTATAAATTCTTCTGTTCTTATTCCTGTTCTCGTTCTCGTTTTCGTTTTCGTTCTCGTTTTGTTATGTTTTCTTCTTTCTTTTCACTTTTGTAAGGATGTAACCGTTTTACTTTACCTTTAACAAGATTGTTGACTGAAGTATTGGGTTGGTTGGCAACGTAAGCAGAAATCATATTAAAATGTACATAAAAGAACAGAAAAAGAAAGGGGAGGTAGGCGGTATAGATTACTTCAGCGAAACTGTGCTGAAGTACTCAAGCATATCTCAGCATAATAGTTGAAAACATCTCCACAAATATGGGTCATAGCTGTTGTGCAGTAAATTATAAAAAAAATCATTTCACATACACTAGATAAGGCAGTGCAGCGCTACTCGATATAAACATTGTAACGTTTTTAAAAATTCAGCAAACAAGAACACTGTGGGTACATCTTTAAATAAGTTCTGTAACCATTCAGTTTAAAAATGAAAATACTTAGAATATTATTTTTTAAAAGGAATTCGTTTTAATGATCTGGACCAGTTTTTAGGCAATATTTGATCAATGTTATACAGTAGGAGTAGTAGTTACAGCTTATATATTATTAAGAAATTTCTGGACTTTTGTTAAAATTTGTGTCATCTCATGAGTTCATTTGTAAAGATATTTTTACTAGGTTTTATGATAGTAAAGGATTCGAAGACTTCGTAGCCGCATATTCAGATGACTTTATTAGAGGCTGAAAACTATTGTTATTATCTTGTGAATGCAACGTAGATTCCAAATCCATCTGTAAAATAGTTTAGTTTAGGTAGCTGACCGAAATGAGCGCATATCTCTCGTTCACAGTAAATGAAAAACTTCAAAAATAGTGCAACGGTTGCGTATTTATTTGTAAGATTTGCAAGAAGTGTTGGGGACCAATTGCTAAAATAGAAATTTCTGAATAGCTTGATAAATTACTGACAAACATTTTGATTGTAACCTTCTTCAGGAATTTAAGCATTCGAGTCAAATGGGTTTGATTGGGCCAAGCGAAAATACAGAGTTGCATTTTCAACATTTTAAAGCCGATGAGCTTATTTAAAAACGAATTAAAATGATATTTCTATACTCCAAAGGACACAATAGAAAAATAGTTGCAAGAAGAAAATTTAGGAAGATTTGGCATCTAGTGTCACAAGGAGAAATCACTGAGGCCACAAAAGGACCGCGCTGTAAAAACAAAATTCGGTACCTATAAAAAAGGTAGGAACCGTAAAGAACAAATGTCCAAACGGGCCATTTTATGAGTACCTCTCTGCGGCAGTGGAGACGAAGGACACTACTTACATCGTTCTTTCGCTAGTAGTAGTCTTTTTAAGTGGAAGATCTAGTCTTGCAGCCGTTACGCACAGTCTTTTGCAAATATTTGTTATTGCTTTTCTTAAACTTAAATTTTAAACTGATTAGAGTCAAAAGCTTCTTAAGGTAGATGTGAACAGCTATTTTAGGTGTGAAAGTCTATCCATCTTTAGGAAACAGTGCAACGATTTATTTATTTATTTATTATTTTGGTAAATAGAATCCGTATCATTACTCAGTTGGTTCAGAAATAAGTTGAGCTGACTGAAAATCTTACATTAGGCATGAAGGCAAGGTTTTCAGAAGTATTGCAAAACCTGTAGAGAGCGAAAGAGATGAGCATATTTCTCTTACATCGCATCTTAGAATACTTAAAATCAGATTTAATAAAAAAAAATATTACATAAGACGAACTATACTTTCCATCGGCAATTAAAACAAACGGATCTCGTTCATTTCTAATTTATGATAAATTTATGATAAATTTTGCATTTAACAGAATATTAATAAAAGAGATACAAATATGTGTTTTATATACTCTTAAGTTATATACTTTACGGAAGCTTTTTCTCAGCATATTACAAATGGCACGACCAGCAAGAAATACTTCTTTTTACATGTAATGCATATGAAAAAATAAAAAATAAAAAATGTAACCTAAATTTCTTTTGCACTTGAGTACTTATCGAAAAAAATTTTGTAAGCATCATTTAACGGTTTTATTATAGATAATCATCATCATCTGACTTTCTTTCCCTCTGCAGGATAACAACAAGAAGAAGATCCTCTCATAGTTTGCAATAATAATAACTGTGAGCACAAAAGTTTATAAAAATTATCTCAAAGAAAAAAACTGAAAAAAATTCTTAAAAATCTTCATTGACTTAAGCATTTTCAGTTATAGTCCGACAACAGTTATTCATGTAATTGGTGAAGGAAAACATTATGTATATACATATACATATCCATGCAATCATCTATATGTAGAAGCATTTACGAACACCAATGTACACCGTAGTAAAATTGAAGTCATAGCAACATTTAGTTGGCCGTTGAATTTCTTTTTCGTATCGTTTTCTTTCATTTTATTAACTTTCACTTGCTTTCTTGGCTTGCATGGATGTAGAGAAGCATGAAAATTTTTCCTTTCTGCTACTGATTTTTATGTAGTTTCAATATACTTCCACAAATGGTGAATCCTTCCACATTCTTGTCAGCTTCGGAGTTCGATAGTGTATTCGACTTCGCCTTTGTTCCATGCGATGTGTTTAAGAAAATTTGTTGAAAATCATTTTACAATTCGTTGAATTTCTGTATTTTTCTGCTTTTTTTTTTTTATTCCAATTTTTTTCTTTAATGAAGAAAGAACTTTTTAAAATAAGAATAATGCGTAGGAATCTGCTCATGTTATTGCTATTAATAAAAAATTTTTCTTATGTATGTTGCAGTAAGAAAAAAAATGTAAGCATTTTAATGAAAATTTTTATAATTTTTATGCTTTCGTTTAACGCTTAATAATTCATACATATTTACATAGCATTGTTTTCCTCAACAAAAGAAAAATTGTAAGTTTTCATATCGTAAAAAAAGAAATAAATGAATTAATAAATAAAATAAAAAACTTATATTCGGTTGTAATCGAATCTTTTATTATACTACCTTTAACTTTTGAAAAGTTTTCAGCTTACACTATAGTATAGGCGTGTCTTTTACTCGATCTGGTCCATTTTCAGTACGAACTTCGTATACTCAAATCGCCAAATTTGAAGACGTTATCGCAGTTCTTAATACCAAGAGAATGCTTACCGCAGACGGGTAGAAGGGCAAATAGGCATGCCTAGACAGATTCAGAATATAATGCTGATAAGAATATATGAGATTTCTAGAATTCTTCCTCTTATTTACGTTCGAAACATTTTGAAAAAGTGGCCATACGTTCATTTTCCGCTGGTGGGGTATAAAGTGTATGAAAAAATATGATTTGCCTGGGACTGAATATTCAATCTTTTTCACACGATACGCGTACAAGCACATATCCATACATAATATTTGACTGTAAGATATACCGCAACATTATTTGTTCCAAATAATTTCAACTACCGTTTGTGTAAAATTCATTATGTTTTCAGTGGAATTTGATGGCAAAAAATGAAAATACCACTCGAATGGTCCATGTCCTAGTATATTATTTTCTTTAGTAAATTGCGGAGGAAAGTTTCGACAGATTTTGACAGATTGAAGACAAGAGCAAATTCAAAAACTTGCAGAAATACGTTTAGACTTATGTCGTCTCCGATTCGTATTTCTAAGCGAGATATAGATTTGACAATCTATTGCGGCTATGTTAGGCTTATGTAATATTTGAGTGAAATTTCAACATTCTGTCGGCTACTAAAAGAAAAACATATGTTACTGCTTGTACATAAATCTCAAGCAATTTGTATCTTTTCTTTAAGCGGCCTATGTTTGATTCCGGTCAATTCATCTGTAATCTGTAAAGTATTTCTTCTTAATTTTAAACAGTTCCAATAAAAGCTTTAAAAGGCATAGAGAAATACACACATCCTACTTAATTTAAATAATAATCCTACAAAAGTGCCGAGATAAGTATATGAATTCTGCCACAGTGCACAGTCGAATACTGCACTTTTTGCTAATGGAGTTACTTAAGTGTGGCTGTCGAGTTAGCACACCCGGAGTTCAATCCCCAATGCGTTAGACCATATTTTCATTGCGATTGGTGTGTAGTCGCAGCAATAGTGATTGTTCGGTCGTTAGGGGCGTAACACTCTATATCGAATAAGCCCGTACATCTTTGTCCCTTTGCTCATTTCTTTCTAACCATCACCGTGTTTTAATCGTGTAGGAGAACATTCCATGAGTGGTTTATCATATAAAAAAAAGAAGACGATAATGATCACATTTCCCTTATTTGTAAATAAGGAGATTAAAGAGAAGGATTATTCCAAAGAGATTCATGAACTTCTAAAGCCAACACTATCATGTGAATTGTTGTAAGGCTTAGAAATTTTTATTCGATTGGCGTAGTTTCTGGCATGACTTGCACGAACATATTTGATTGTGAGAAATCTCTCCAGCCTGGCTAATTCAAACAAATTTAATTACGAAATATTAAATATCCAGATATCCAGTTTGCAACATCGATTTATGCTCGTGAGGATTAGTAAAATTTAGAAAGACGACACATACCTTAATTTACAAATCTCAACCTTAAAGTAATCAAGCTATACTTTTGTGTTAAGTTAAATAAGTATATTGAACTAGTATTAGGCATATTATATGTGCCTCTACTTGGTACGGTTTGCAGTAAGCGTGATAACAGATCCAAAAGACAAGGCACGTAACCAAGACAAGTTACAATTTGTTAACCTAGTTCAAAGTTTTCAAGCAGACACTTCTTTTTGACCGTTAAGCTTAACTTATGCTGAATACATTGCAAAAGACGAATGTAAGTGTGTTCTTCCTGCTGTATATTTGGGGTCATAAAAAAGAATAGATAATTTTCTAGGGAATCCCTATGCGCTACTAACATGTACAAGTCAATTTTTGGATAGACAAACGAAGCCTTTTGGGAGCTATATGTTAGAAGGTACGATTTATGATTTACGATTTAATTTCTGTAAAAGTACTTACTTGAGAAGTTATAAAACCTTTGAACGAATTTTAAATGTATTCTTAAGAGGACAACGGGACTACAGGCAACATAAACCTTAATTAGAACTGAGGTTCGTTTAGTTAATTCACGGTTTATTTTCTAAAGCTATATTTATTAGGACCTTCCAAAAATTTCGGCCGGTAACTTCTACAGATACAAGTAAAAAAGTAATGTGAAATACCAGTGTACATAAGGGCTGAATTCGATCATTTTGAACTTCCCCTACTTAAAGTAAAAATTTTCCATTTAGTTTTGTTGAATTATTCAGTAAATACAGCCGATAATCATGGAACGCTCAAAACTGCATTTTCTACATTCATCTTCTATATCCATGATATGAAGAAATCTGATGTCAAAGCTCATCAAAAACTTTTAGAAGCTTATGGTAATGCTAATCCATCACATCGCAATTATCTCTCTTCGTTTCGGTAGATTAAAAGTGGTGATTTCGGTGTCAACGATAAAATGCGGCCTGGAGGGCGAAAAAAGTTCGAAAGTAACGAAAACTCAGCTCAAGCACACAAAGAGCCTCCGAAGAGCTTAGCAGTTGATGAATTAACTGTTCCTAGATGTTTATATGCAATGAGAAAGGCCCCAAAGGGCGGAACACACGCGGCTAACACACGAACTAACTGGAAGTATCAGTGCAGCTACATTTTGCTTAAGCGGAATGGGAAGTTCTGCCGCACACACCCCACTCGCTAGACATGCCCCCTTCTGTTTACCACTTTCTTAGATCGATGCAGCAAGGCTTGGCCGATATGCGATTCCACCAAGTCGAAGAACTGCGAAAAAGCGTCGATCCAAAAGATCATAAGTTCTTCCGACACGGTATCGTCACGTTTCGAAAGAGATAGGAAGAAGATGTAGAAAATCTTGGAAAATATTTTGATCAATATATGTTGTATGAATTTTTCTCAATAAATTACTTTTTCATATGAAAAAAGTGGCCAAAATTATTATAAGGTCCTAATATTTAATACATTAAGTATCATATAATTCGCCAGACACTCGGTATTGCTGTTTTGTTTCAATTTTAATTCTATTAATTTTAATTATATTAAGTAAATTCCTTTTAAATTCCTTTTAACTATTTAATAACATTTTAATAATAATAACAATATCTTGAATTTCACTTTTGCTACGAAAAACTCATTGAAAAACCAAATGCTTGCAATACACAATGCTAAATACAAAAAGAAAAACGCAGAAGAAAAAGAAGAAAATATTTCAACAGATTTTATGTGTCAAAAGTTTCCTAACCTTCATTCACCCTGCTTTTTCGTTCGCATAATCATTTCATTATCAACGCAGCGCAGCTCGCCCGAGCAATATCATCGCACCGGCATCTACTTAGGTGGCAACTGAACCATTATAAAAGTGTCATGACGGGTTTTTTTTTATTTTTGTGTGTTTTGGTCTTAAAATTACTAGTGATTATCATCATCATACGCCAAGCCAAGAAATTTATTTTTCCTCTTTAGCGAGTTTAGGGAGGAAAACAATGTTTAAAAAGAGAAATTATAAAACAAAAAATAGAACAAGAAAAAATTCGAAGAAAATTGTTTGCCAAAAATAATTTTAAAAACATATTCAAGAAAGGAAACGAAATGTAAAATTCAATCAATTCAATCAAATGGGGATATATTCAAAGACAATGTGATGAAAGAAGTTAATGAATTCACCAAAAACAAATTGAAAGAAAAAGTTTTCTTTATTGGAAAATTTTTTTTGTTTTGCTTTTTACTCCGAGTAAACGAGAGGTATAATAAGACTTACGTCGACTTTATTGGTTTATAAGCGCCAGATAACATCCATATCACAAATTCGATTCGAAGTTTGTACATTCCTAATTAGAATAAATGAAGTCACGCCTTCACGTAACATACTGTCACCTCCTAAGTTAGTATATCATCTCACTGGGCCGCGTTTTTAACAACTCGACTCATTTACCATGTGTGCGATGTGATATATGATCTTGTTGGATCTCAGGCGGTAGATATTTACTCCTTACAATTTGCCCAAAAATGTCTTATAAACTAATCAAAAATCTAGTGAATTCTTAGGAATAAAATATCATCTATAAGTCCAAGTCATGATAAAGAGTTTCATGTAACTGTCTTGACAGTACAACACTCGTTATTAAGGGAATTTACTCAGATGTATTCAGTATAGTTAAGCGCGTATGTTATAAATGTCGTATTAACTAAAAACTTTGAAAAGTTACAAGTTCAAAAGAAAACAGAATGCATTCCTCGACATAACTTCGAATGGAAAAAGTTTTTAACATAAGAAAAGTTTCGAATATCTCCTTCTAGCGTATGGAAGGCGGGCATGATTAAAATCAGTGAAAGCTCATTTTCTTTCAAATTGGAATTAATCACAATTGGAGCAAACGTTTCTTTACACATGACCTTAAACTTTTTACAAACTCATCCACTTTAGGGTTCTGAAATTAAACGTAAACAAAGCACACATCTGATTAAGATTTGAATCAAAATTTTTTTTCAATATATTGCTTGAACCTCACTATTATTAGGGAAGTATGGTATCATGCAAATATTCTCCACGAGACATCTTATAGGACTGGATCGTTTTGACGTCATTTTCGATGACTCATCTCATTAAGGTTCCTACTTGCTGCTCCCTGCTGGGGCCAAATGCAATGTGGCATATTTCGGCCTATCAGAAGCTAAAAATGCTTCTACTATTTATACTTCAGCGAGAATCTTAAAAGAAAGCGTTGCTGTAGGTGTAATGCGATGTAAGGCTACTTACGTTTGCTTTCATTATTATACATCATCGGTCATTTGTGCTATAAATCTAGCACAGCTAACTTTAGCTTATCTAAGTTGTGGTGAATAATGAACTAAGACCTGAATTCTTTCAATTTTCACCTTTACTATTGAAGGATAAGGGAATACCAAATTTTTCTTATCATTTATCGCATCGATAACTATCCCCTAGAGATTCTATGTATATTCCGAGATTTGCTACTATTCGCTTTTCGATCTGCCTTCTGATATTCCAAAAATTATAAATGATCTGATATTCCAACTATTATGAAACAGAAGCCCGTAACTGGATAAACACATAATCAGTTGATAACGAAACATGTCTTTTAAAAATAAAATTAACCTGAGCGAACAATATTCTAAAACGTAAGACAAATATATACGATCCGAAAATTTCGTCGAGAAGTGGTCCTCATCGGTCAGCTGACATTTCTGCAATCGACCGAACACTTCAAAATTTTTATAATCATCGCCAAAACAAAGCTGAATACTAATTATCTCTTGCTCATCAACATATGTTGTACGTTTTCAGTTTAAGTTATCCGATGAAAATCGGGAATATCAAGCATGATTGCAGAAGCATGGAGAAAGAAAGAAAGAAATGTCTCAAGTCCACATTAAAAGAAAGCGGTACGGCTTTCTTAGAGTATTTAAAATTCATCACAAGCTTAGCGTAAATGTTTTTTTTTTCTTTATTATTACGATAATAACTTTCTTAGGAAAAGACATTAAGCGATAGACATTTAAAAGACCTTAAGAATATATAATAAATTGTTGCTGCTATACTTCTATTATATATATCATAAGCATACACATAAAGAGAAATGCAACTAGACGCACAAACATGCACATAACCTTGCATATGCTGCATATATATCGCCACAAAAAGTCAAATGCCTTTTTAGTTCAATGCATAGAAAGACTTCTTTGTGTGTACGTACAATTTTTAACAATTTATTGGCTAAAATTTTTTATTAGCCTCACGTTATATGTGCTGTTCAATGCTGCAAGCAGTTACAAACAAACTTACATGAATAGACACTTACACCCATACATACGCATACATACTCACACATGTTACTAGACTTTTTAGCAGTAACAAAATATAATAAAATAACGTTAAAAAACTGAAAGGAAACTAGTCAACTTGAAGCAAAAAAAAAAGAGCAAAATTTCAAATAACCCACTTTACGAGATTGCAAATGTGATGGAGACTCACTCCGTTCGCACATATTCATACATGAGCACGTTTACATGGCAAAAATTTTTACAATTCTTGATGATATTGGTCCTCTTGCTTTTTTTTCTTCTTTTATCTTCATCTGTATATGTCATCAATTTTATAGACATTATTGCAAAATTATAGCCATTTGTGAAGGCCATGATAAGGCAAAATTTAGGAGGGGGGAAGGACAAAAAGGAAAAAAAGGATAAATATTTTCTTCTTCTTCATCGAATGGAAATATAAAATGTATTAAAAGGACAGAATTTATATCGAAAAAAAAGGCAAAGTTGGCAGACTTAACATTATAACAGTAGTGAACATACGTACATACTCCTATGTTAGATGGTCGGAGAAATTAAAGCTATCGCCTTAATTAAAGCTACATTTTAGTTTATACGAATTACTACTTTAAGGAATAAATACAGGAATATTTGTGGTTTGATGTCTTGTGACGGTTAAAATAAAAACATAAAGACATTAAAGTAAAATTTTTAGATAAAGTTGACTTTGGCGTTTAGATGGAAGTAATCCTATTAAATGGACACAAAATTAATTTATTTAAAATAATAAAATACGAAAGAAAAAATATTAAAATCAGAAATTTGAATAAAACATAATTCACAAGCATTTTATTCTCCTCTTAAAATTGTGTTGGGAGAAATAAACACACAACTAAACTAAAAATTAGAAGCAATTTAATTTAATAGCGCCATCAGGACGTCGACAGTAGATTCATAATATTTTACTTAAATTACATGCCGCACCACATTACAGACAATGGCGAGACATTTTCAAAGTCTTTTACAGATGAAACATAACTAAAGGCGAATGAAAAAATTAAATGGAAATATATTTTAAGGGACAATTCTGTGTATAACTTAGAATATTAACAAAGCTACCAAAGTGCAAATAAAAATCATTTAAAAAGCAAACTAAGTGTATTCTCCCTGGATACTTATTATCGCGACAGTTATCATTTGCGAGCAGCTTCCTTCTTTTTTTTTGTAAGCAGAGAAAAAGCCTTTAAAGCCCAAAGTTACTGTGGGACTTGCACCCAATAAAATTATTTCGCACGATTAGTAATAACCCTTCAGCGACCACAGTTGAGTATTACTTTAAAAGGACCGTCCGATCTTTAGGTCAAGTCATCTGTCTTAAGTCCAATATTCTCAGTCTGATGTGAGTACACATAGTTTTTCTCAGTTACCAATTATTATGGCAATGTAGACCTTTTTAACGTAACTCCAAACAAGAAGCGATCATACCATAATCGTGATTAGGTTTTGTAAGGTAATTTACTTACCAATAATGACTTTAATTCTGCTCCTCTCATCATTGAATCATTGACATTTCAAAAGAACATACTGCGCCGTTCCCTCCATGTTGGGTACGTGTAGGCAAGTGAAGCCCTCATCTTGGCCAAATCTACATAGATACTGTCATGACCGCTAACAATTTACGTTACGTCTATGCTTCCATGTTACCTTGGAGTTAACTCTTTAATATTGTTTATCGCATATCCCATGTCAAGTTACTCTAAAGATTGCCACTATTCCTGCCCACAAATATAATTCGTAGTTTCTGCAAAATCTACTTAAAAATTTTTAATTCGAAAATTTCGTCTAATGCTGCTATCTATTCATCTAATTATGGTTTCGAAGACCAAGTCTACTCTTGAAGTAATGGGAAAATTATCTGTACATGTGTATACATAATAAATCAACCCAGGTTGCTCTGGTGACTCTTAAGTCAAACACAAAAAAACTATTGCTAGAATATAAATCAGTGACACTTCAAGCATAGCATCAAAGAAATTTCGAATCATTCTATATAGAAACGAGAATTTCTCAAAGCAATGGACAACCTATTGTATTAATAATAATATTTAATATTAAGTCTTTCACTAGTTATTATTACCGTCTAGCATTGACCGGTTTTAGGGAAGTCAAATTTTGGTAAGAGAAGACCCATTCCCCGAGGAACTTGTGTAAATTTATTCTATATTTTGTTTACCATGCATGGCTGAGCTTGAATTAATCCAAAAGTGACAACAAACTTTTAATCAATAATCTTAAAAATCTTTACATATTAAATAATTTAAAGAAAAGTAAATTATTTTGTTATTTGAATTTATAATTCCTGCATTTTAATTATAAGATTTGATCTTCGACATGAGATGAAATTTACAAGAAAATTTAAACGGCAACGGCAAAAAGCCCTAAAAAACATTCGGGTTTAAATCACGAATAATGTAAGAAATGTGATGCCATTCAACAAAAGAAAGTAAATAAAATTTTATTAAAGCAACGAGATTCTTGTCACTTAAAGGGTTTATTCTTTATAAAGATTTTTTCTTATCTTTGATGATGTGCTCATATAATGAACGAAATCCACGTACATGTTATAAGAGACTGCACACGTATATGTCTTATTTACTTCGTTTAATGCTATTATTATTATGGCATCCCTTTACAAAAAAAGCACTGGCCCAGGTTACCACCCCAATTATCATTAACATTATATACCAAACATTTTATTGTCAATGTCATCGATGCGCAAACGTTTACCTTTACTGCTATCCAGCATACACTTGCCTTTGCACTTTCGTATTGAGCTATAAAAACATCGAAGTATGTATGATTTTTTTTTCTTTTTGTACTTAAATTTTCTTCTTCTTCTTCTTCTTCTTTACTCTGTTACGCTTAACACAATTGTCATTTGCAAGAATATACAAGAGAAAAAAGAAGTAAAAAAAGGGTTATTTCGTTTGCTTTACATGTTTCCTGTTGTACATTATTATATATATATATGTATATATAGGTGTTCGTGTGTTCGAATGTGTGTGTGTGTGTGTGTGTGTACATTAATATCTAGGTAGCTGTGTGTGTTTATACTTTTTTTTTATGATTATTGCTTGTTTTTGCTTTGCTGTTTATTTATTTATTTATTTTTTCCTTGTTCCCTGTTTTATGACAAAATCGAAAATTCAATCGTAACGGCAGTTAAAGTGGCGGAAACGGAAACTACTATCTGCAAATGACATCTTAATGTTATTGAACAAACAGCAACCAACAGTAGCAGCAACGAAAGCAGGAGAGACAAAAACCATAAAAAACAAGAGCACGAACAAGAACAAAAATCGAATCCTGAATATTGAGTATTTTAAAATGACATTTTCGTTACGTTACGTTAGGAACTTTTTCTTCTTAACTAGTCATTCTGAGGATTTTTACGTGTGAAAGTCTTCGTTTACTGGCTTCCTTTTTCAGACATGAAACATACACAAAATCATATTAAAGATACCGAAGGTTGAGTACACAACGATTTCGTTTGTGTCGATTGCTGTCTATCCTGATAGTTGCTACTTGTTTACTCCTTTGGTTCCGTTTCTTCGAAAGAAAATGATTTTATTTAATTTGTTTTCTTCATTTTTAAAATTTTCTTAAATCTCAATTTAATAATAAGAGTAGAACTTTTCTCTTACGTGGAATAAAATTGGAGAGCAAAAAAAAAAAAACAATTCTTTCACATTTATTGTTGCCGGCATTAATAATAAAAAAAACAATTTATACATCTATGTATCAATAGGAATATATATATTAACAGTATAATCAGAAATACAAATTTATATTTATGTTTAGAGATTAATAAAACATAAAACAGAACGCTTTATTTGTCTTAAAGCGAATTTCAACCCTTCTCCTAGGACGAGTGAAGATATATTAGATCCATCATGATCGGTAAGTGTGGGTTGCAATATAATATTGGTAAAATAGTGCACACCTTCTCCGATTGTTCCGCCTATCTTTCGTTTGTTGTTAGTAGCGAAACTTATTGTAAAATCTGCAGGCATACCCTTTCAGTTAATTAACTCTTGAAATTGAAATGACCCATGTATGCTTAAAGTACTTCAAATATAAAAATAAAACTAATCGTTGATTTCAGTGTTAGTGGCTGACAAGGATCGCATAAAAATATCCCTGTTAAGCTTGAAAAAAATACAAGATTTTATCGTATAAAAATAATATCGATCGGCCAACTCCCACGATTACCGATTTGGACTGCGTGCAGTGTATTTAACAACACCATATTGTGCTCATGTTTTATTTGGAAGCCCTTAAAGGGAAGAGGGTGCAAAGCGTGAACTGACATTATCAAAATTTATCAAATTTATTTATTCTATTAAAAATTTTATTATGTTTGTCAATTATTTCTATCTTAAAGTATTGAAAAATAAGCCCTCCCACGTGATGGGATCGAAAAAAAACTCTACGTGATTCAAATTTGTTATAATTAATTTTTACACCCAATTACTATTAAAGACTGTTTTCAAAGGAAGTGTCAGAGAACGATTTCGTTCGACACAATTTTTCACATTTATTTTACATTCCAAAACGGACCCAATTTTCGTCGAAAAATATTAACAATTTAAAACTATTTGGTATAAAGAATATTTTTAAACAAGTGGTCGTAAAAATGATCTAATCCGATCTATATTCAACAATGTTCGTCCAAACAAGCCAGTATGTTCAATTTGATTAAAACAACTCAAAAATTGCGACCTGCAGGTTGAACACAAAAACACAGAAACAAACAGACAAACTATTTGAATCAAAAACTTAATATACGCTTTACCGAAAGAGGTACAGGGTATAATAATATCAACAATAATTATGTGTATACAATTATTGTTATATATGTTATTACATATTATAATTATTACCCTATAGTTA
This sequence comes from Glossina brevipalpis, assembly GCA_000671755.1. Classification (NCBI taxonomy): domain Eukaryota; kingdom Metazoa; phylum Arthropoda; class Insecta; order Diptera; family Glossinidae; genus Glossina; species Glossina brevipalpis. Next base: position 751,769 of record KK351094.1, read on the forward strand.
TTATATGTATACAATTATTGTTATATATGTTGTTATATATGTTACATTATCATATAATTATTATATTATCATAATTATTATTACATATATTATTATATATCATAATTATTATCATATAATTATTATGTTATCATAATTATTATTATATATATTATTATATATTATAATGATTATCATATAATTATTATATTGGCATAATTATTATTCTCTCTGCTTCTCTGAACAAAAGAATCATTTTTTCCATTTACCTAAAATATATTAATAATAGAACTTTTTATTTTAAATTGAAAAAATGAAAGCAAAACGAAATTAATCCCTCGCTACGAAATTGTTTTAAATGCAACATTACATCGAAAATAATACGCGTATAAATCAACACAAATGAAACAAATATTGTATGTGTGCGTTAGAACGTTTGTTTATATTTACTAATTATAATGACAGATGCAAACTTATGAGTATACAAAGCTTAACACTAACGTAATTTAGTATAGCGATCATCAGGCATCTGCATTAAACTAATTTGTTTAGTTTCGCTACAAATATGCTGATGATGGCGTTGCTATTCATTCAGCATCATGTCGCTAATAATGATAACGACTGTCATAAAAGCAATTTACTCTGTTACTTGCTGATGTTGCCAATTACGTATAAAATGTTTTCAGTTAAAATTGTAAAAAAAAAAAGAAAAATAAATATACCCGACCACAGGGATAAATTTATTGTCCTGGTGAGAGTAAAAATATATGTAAATTTAGACAAATTTGTTAGATGATTGCAAATAGAAATTTTAATTTGCTATTACTTTGAAAAATGGAAGCAAAATCTTTATAAAAATTTCATTATTTTTAAATTTTTAAAGAAATTTAGTGAATTTGAAGAAAATAAAAAAAAAAACCGAAAGAAAATTATATTCGGTTAAGCCGAATGTTTTGTAACCACCACCTTTGTTTTTAAAATAGGTCAAAACAAAAAAACAAAATTTTAATGGGGTGGGCATGGCAGAGATTTTTTAAAAATTTTATAGGATACTGTAGAAATTTTTATTATGTAGTCTATGGGTAGTGAGCAAAACACTCAAAAAGAGATGTGTTTTCAGCTTATTTTATGCCGTAGGCGTAACCTCTGGTCGATTTGGAACATTTTCAATACCAACGTGTATAAAAGAACTTTCAATACTTTTGTCAAATTTCATCCAGATAACTTAATTTCTACGCTAGAGAAAATGGTTATTGCTTATATTAGAGAGATAAGCAGACAAGCAGATAGACAGACGGGCGGATACGTCTAGGTGAATTCCAAATATGATACTGATCGAGAATATATATCTTATGGGCTCGCTAAAGCTGATGTTACAAACGTTTTAATTAAAAAAAAGTGATAAATTTCAATGTTCTATTACGTCAGTTGGGTATGATCATTCCTTTTCATTTTTGTACAGGTACTAGAGGATACCTTGCTCAGTAAGCGTTTTTGTTAAGTTTTTGATAGATTCCTATGCTATGATTTTATAAGTAATGAGCAAGAAAACCAATTTTGTTTTGGAAAACATTTTCACAGTTTATATCGTGCTGAGATATGATATGACATGATAGCGTTTTTAATGAACTTACATTTTTTATATAGTAAGAGCGACTCTTTTGTCGATGTTGCTTTTCATTTCATTAAAAACAGGTCCCCATTTTTCGAGGAATGTAAGAGCTGCTATAATTGCCAAAGTCACTGGTTCGTTTTGGTCTCATACTGTATTTGATCAATTAGATATGGTTAGATCGTCTTAAGGTTATCTTATCTAAGACAACGCTATCATTTTCGGAGTCCGAACAACTGATTTCGAATTCGACTTTTACTGATTGACAACGTCAATTTAAGAAACTTGTAGGAGAAAAGACAACGAGCTCCGCCGTTCTTTCTCGGTGAATTTCTGGTTGGGTAAAACTGGCAAAAATAAACGTAGTCCGGTAAAATGTAATAAAAGTTAGAAAGCCGTTAGAAGCCGTTTTCGTGAAGATAGTCAACAACAGCGTCGATGTGCAATGACGTCGCTATAAAATGAACACCCCGACAGACTAAGTATTAAACAATTTACGTGAGACATATAACACGAATGCTTCAATGATAATCAAGATTTACTGCGGGTAAATTACAAGTGCTTAAAACTTACTATTAACTGCAGAATTATAATTACAAATTATAGCAAACAAGTACTAATTACAGCTGTAAAACTGAATTACTATGATTAAATAAAATAAGTGTAAATAATGGTTTTGAAACAAGAACCACGTATATTATTAGCGATGATAAAATCTTTAAAATATTAATATCAATTGAGCTCCTAGAACGGACCGGAGAGCTACCCCCAGCTATAAAACGTGGACATATAGAAAAATGGCTGTCTGACTAATGCAAGCCGATCAACTCATTTTCTAGTCTTTACACTATTAAGAACGAACATGTAAATGCAATATATACGCTTGATGAGATAAACACCTATCTTAACTGAAAACATAATCGTATACAAGGGTAATATCTTCCAAAATTTTTAATGCGAATACCTCGAAAATCGTAAACATAAAATAGTTTTTAATGATCTATGATTTCTATACAAAATCTAATATAGTTTTGCGATCATCCTATGGCTAAAGCTTAATTATTTGTTTTGTTAACACTAAAAATATACCAGACTTTAATCATCCATTTATTTGGAGCGAAAACTTGTTATCATTAAAAAAAAAAAAAGAGTATTTTGTTGAAACAATACTTTTAGTATCTTATATAAGGATCTCACGAGTACATTCGTGGCGCAATGTAATGCATTAACATGAACAATTTTGAAAGTCACTGCACTTAAAATTTAAATAAAAGTTTATGATAAATTGAATTTTGTGTTAATATTTTAAACATCTGGCCATATCTGTAAAGTCAAAAAGTTGGTATCTTTTACAAGCACTGTGAATAAGAATCTAATTCAAGTTTAAACCATTATCGTTAACAATAGTCAATTAGAAACGCAAAATCATTAGTAATTAACAATCAATTTTGATAAACATACTATTTATTCGATTAATTTTCCAAAAATAAATTTTCCCACATTTTAAACCAAAAAAATTTAATTCATGTTTAACAAAATGACAGCCAAACACAGGAAACACTAAAGTTGTTCCTTGCTGAATATGCGGTGGAAACAAATCAATGCGTAAAAATTACAAAATAAATAATTTAGAAAGTTTCTCTGAATGTTTAAAAAACATGTTTTTGATATTAACGGTTGGATGCCCAGGATTATATATTTTTATACTCATCGCCGATGGTGCGAGATATATTCGTTGGTCGTTTTGTTTGTAACGCCCAAAAGTAAACTTCAGAAACCCCATAAAATATATATCAAATAAAATCAAATATCAGCATCAAATTTATAATCATTCTAAGCATGTCCGTCTGTCCTTCTACATAACATTCTCCTTACCGCAAAATTAAAGATATCAACTTCAAATTTGGCAGAAACATTCGAAGTTTTTTGATGCCATTTAAAATGGGAATCTATCACAGGCCCCGCCTATAGAATAAAATAAGCTGAAAACACGACTATTTTCTGGCTGTTTTACTTAGTGACCATGGACTGCAAAATAAAAATTTTCACCGCAGAATCTCCCACGCCCATCTATTAAAATTTTTTTTAAATAAATGCTGTGGGTACACACGATTCGCCACAGCCGAATATAATTATCTTACATGTGTTTATATTAAATATATATTTCGTGGTTCGGATTTGGCAACGTTGCTTCACTAACGCATGTAAAACATAACTGTCACCCAGGGCATAATGTGTTTGGTGTAACAACCACTGAACATATTAAAACAGTGAAAACTTACTATATAAATATATTGACTCTATAGTAGTTACGTTACCGTTTACGAGCAGATAATGGTCCATATAGCTGTCTATTTGAAGAAGTTTGAAGTAACTGGATCTGTAATAACATCGAAATATTGGTACTGTTAGTAAAAGTATCCAAAAAGATTCAAATTTATCCATTACACGGCGCGCCAAACATTCTGATCGCTATAGCTACATGACTACCATTTATTTTTTTTTTTTTTCTGGGTAAAATTGAAGGGATGGATGTTGAAGATATATTGCGTCAATAGGACGGTACAACAAGGCACGCAAAATGTTGGCTTTTAGCATTGCTGCTCAAGAAATTTCCTATATGTGTGATTAGAAGTTTTAGCGAAATTAATTGGTTATCAAGATCCAACGATTTCTCCCGGCNCCAGGATTATATATTTTTATACTCATCGCCGATGGTGCGAGATATATTCGTTGGTCGTTTTGTTTGTAACGTCCAAAAGTAAACTTCAGAAACCCCATAAAATATATATCAAATAAAATCAAATATCAGCATCAAATTTATAATCATTCTAAGCATGTCCGTCTGTCCTTCTACATAACATTCTCCTTACCGCAAAATTGAAGATATCAACTTCAAATTTGGCAGAAACATTCGAAGTTTTTTGATGCCATTTAAAATGGGAATCTATCACAGGCCCCGCCTATAGAATAAAATAAGCTGAAAACACGACTATTTTCTGGCTGTTTTACTTAGTGACCATGGACTGCAAAATAAAAATTTTCACCGCAGAATCTCCCACGCCCATCTATTAAAATTTTTTTTAAATAAATGCTGTGGGTACACACGATTCGCCACAGCCGAATATAATTATCTTACATGTGTTTATATTAAATATATATTTCGTGGTTCGGATTTGGCAACGTTGCTTCACTAACGCATGTAAAACATAACTGTCACCCAGGGCATAATGTGTTTGGTGTAACAACCACTGAACATATTAAAACAGTGAAAACTTACTATATAAATATATTGACTCTATAGTAGTTACGTTACCGTTTACGAGCAGATAATGGTCCATATAGCTGTCTATTTGAAGAAGTTTGAAGTAACTGGATCTGTAATAACATCGAAATATTGGTACTGTTAGTAAAAGTATCCAAAAAGATTCAAATTTATCCATTACACGGCGCGCCAAACATTCTGATCGCTATAGCTACATGACTACCATTTATTTTTTTTTTTTTTCTGGGTAAAATTGAAGGGATGGATGTTGAAGATATATTGCGTCAATAGGACGGTACAACAAGGCACGCAAAATGTTGGCTTTTAGCATTGCTGCTCAAGAAATTTCCTATATGTGTGATTAGAAGTTTTAGCGAAATTAATTGGTTATCAAGATCCAACGATTTCTCCCGGCTGGCTTTTTTTATGTGGAGTTGCAGAAAGAATCGCGTTTATGCGCGAAATCCTTAAGCTCTTGACGCTTTAAAAACGAACATCCGTGAAGTTATGACCGAGCCGACAAGTCGCCGAAAATGATCTCAAAAGGATTGCCTCCTGTAACATGCCATAGAGAACATTTGCTTGATATCGTATTCCACAAATTAAAACAAGCTGAAAAAAATTACAATTTTATAATATATATACATATGTATTCACACGTATATATTATATTTATTTATATTTATGTAAAATCTAAAATATATATCATCGGAAAAGTTACTAGTGTATAACTAAGGAATATCGTAAAGCTTTGTGAAAATCGATGATATTGAATTCATCGGAAAATTTAACAAACAAAAAAACTACCATAAGATATTTTCCAAATAAAATTTAAGTGTTATTTTTAAAAAGCCATGAAACTTATATTTCAAAAAAACTAATTTTTAGATACTTTTTTACGTTTTTTGTCTACCGTTTTAAATAGAATATGGCTAATCCTTCCATAATGCCGACTTTAGTTTCCAACTGCGTATAAGTTTTATAAATCATTTAAAAAAAGAAAAGAAAAAAAAATTGAAATATATATGCAGCCAAAAAAAAAAACGGAAAGAGGAATTACTTATTACATTACGAGGTATATAAACTCATAAATTTTAAACCACATAAATGCTCATAATTCAAGCAAAATGGAGAAAAACGAAGAAGAACGAAATATAATGGGATGCATGTTGTTACAGTTTTTATACACATTTTCATACGTATAGCTCTGCACAAGCGTTACAAAAGATTAAAAGATTAAAATTGTATTATATATTTTTTTTATTTTTTTTTTTCGAAAAATATATGTTTTATCTATTGTATTTAAATTCTTCACAAATATTCATTTATTCGATTCGTGGCAACTAACATGAAAATATCAATTTATTCGCTTTATCATAAAATTATATCGTTTGCAAATTTTAGTTACTATTACTAAGGAGCTTACAAAATGTATTTAACTTATTCATAAATACTTACAACTCTAACATAACTAAAATGTAAAAATTTTGAAAAATATTAACGCATTTTTTATATCCTTTCTAATCAAAAATTTATTTATAGTATCAAATATGTATATTTCTATTATATATAGGATCATTCATCCTTCATCATTGTGATTTTGCAGTAAACGTTAACAAAACGCACTTCTAATTGAGGTATCAAATTATTTTCGTTACAATATTGTGTTTTGGATCTTGTCAATTCCCATCATAAAAATATGTAATTACAATTGTGGGAAATTTTCCACTCAACAATAGCAAAACGAAATGGAACGTGTGTGGCTTATCGCAACGTGCTTTTCTTAATTTCAGACCAAAAAACTTGATAACCATGTAGCTGTAGCGATTAGAGTATTTTCCATGCCATGCAATAGATAAATTTGGATCTTCGACACTAATAGCACTAGTAACTTCAATCGAGCGTGTGTTTCGATAATTTGTATGCCTTAACAAATCTATTAGAGATACAGTTTCTTCAAACTTCTTCACAGTTTTGCCTACAGTGCGCTCAGATTGACGATTATGTCGACCATAACCTGCTGGAAATTCGCAAAATTTACCTACTATAGAATCAGCATTTTTGTAATAAGTTTTTATTATTTTAACATTTTCAGTGCTTGTTAAGCGATCCATATTGTAAAATGGCAAACATAACATTAAACGTACGATGCCCTGAATGAGAATTTCTGTTTTACATGCGTTACGAAAACAAGATTACCAAATCCAAACCACGAAATGGATATGACATGTATATATATATATATATACATATATATGTGTATGATAAATATATGTTTATATCCACATATTTGTATATCGTATATATGCATATATAGCTTAAAATTTATTAAGTTTTTTTGCTCATTATATTAAGTTAAGATCTTAATATTAAAATTTTCTGGGGCGTAATAACATATTCGGAAACTGGTGCTGGCAAATGTACGTAAGGTATAGAAAATTTTCTAAGAGGTACGCCTAAGTTTTTGCGTTGTAAATTTTGCCCTAAACTTTAATAAAGACACTTGTTAACTCAATAATATTTTTTTATTTTAACATGTGTAACAGGCAGGAAATGGTTTAGTGATTCTTAAAAGATGCTCGCCGTTCAGCGAGTGAATAATCACAGAAAAATTTGATTATGTTCTGCCACACAAGTCAAACAGCGCTTATTTAGAAATAATGAAGGTATAATCAACGACATGTTTGACTGATTAAAGGAAGCTTTTAATAATAATAAATTTGATTTGGTTTCCACATACTATTTGAATTCCAAAAACTTATACTGCATACAATTTGTGAGAATTTCTATATGAACATCTTACGAATTCGTGATTTCTATGGATAGTTAGTGATAACGTGCAACAATAATATCCAAAAAGGATTTAAACTCTGTAGAAGACTTTAACGAACTATTTCCTCGCGATTTTTTGGTAAATTTTTTTACCTATTTTTGTAGCCTACTCTTTTCAAATCATTCCAAACTCCAATATGGTTTATGTTTAGTGCCTTAATCGACATTTTCAGTGACTGACCGACCAGAGCGACGTACACGTTTGACATCCAAATTTCCGGAAAGGAATAGAGTATACCACTCCTGCGTCCTTCGTTCACCGACAGCATTCTCACCCTACTCTTCACACGTTTTGGCATGTTTTTGCAGTATTTTTACCTTTTGCAAAGTAAAAAAGCATCACGCAGCGTATGCTTCAGATATTACACTTATTTTCAAATCATTATCAGTTTTTATAAGAGCAAAGAATTAAAAAACCATGTTCACAGAAAAGGTAAAGGGAAATGTCAACTTTTAAGTGTGTGTTCGTTTGAGGCAATCAAGTGAGTGTTGCCAGATATACAGGCATCAACATCTTCTAGTTACAGAAAACCGCGGAGACTTTTTATTTGACCCAAAATTTATGCGAGGCATATAGAGCAGGGTGCAGCTGAAAACCCACAGTCAAGATTATTGTGTTTTTATCCGTTGCAGGTACTAAAGCTTAACCCTAATGAATAGTTTGCAAAATTTCCTTAATGATATATAAGATTGAATTAAATCTATAACTCAACTGAAAACATGGAATCGATATGGAAATGGACTTGGAAACATGATCGTGGTGGTTAGCAGACCCATTCTAACGCACAAATGCTTTACGTGTTAATTAATTATGGATCTAGATAAGGGTGCCTTTGAATATCTACAATGAATCCATTTCCTTCAATACCTATCTATGTAGATAAAATCTAAATTAAAATTTAAAAAAAATAATAATTTTTTCTTATAAATATTTCGTAAAAAAAGAAAGAAAAAAAATTAAATTTTAAGATTTTATTTTCAAGTTTTGATAACTAAAATAACGGAAGTATTAAGAAAGTAATATAAAAATATTACGAAAGCATTAAGAAGTATTAAGAAAGTATGAATAAACTGAAATTAAGTTTATATATCCTTATCCTAATTTACACTAATCGAGAAATTAGTTTAATATTATACCAATAATTACTTTCTCTCTCGCACTTTCATATTTTAACCTACTTTACTTTTCATTATTGTTTCATTTCTTTCACCTTCAAGTCAAAGTAAATTCTGTAACAATAACCGTTATGATGGCATTTATTGGGAATGTTATGTTGGCCGTTTGGTTTTTCATTGTGAGACCACTATACACCAATACAGAAAAGTCTTATATTCTTCAACAGAAACCATAAAGCGGATGAGAGAAATTATGCCGCAAAAGTGTCTCACACTAACCCGACAACTTGACCTCACTTCAGTGTACATTATGCAAGAAAAAATACAAAACAAAGACAAAAAAACAATAAACCATCCTAATAATGTAGAATGAATCAAAATGCAGTGAAAAGCAACAATACAAAGCAAAAAAAAAGCAAAATAATGCACACATATGTATTTAAATATATACTCTTAATAACCGTCTATTTTGGTTCCCCCAGTGACAATGGCTTTGTCTGTATATGTTTGCAACGGGAAATTAAATGTCAACTTTTCATTTTTCTTTTACTATGAGCGCCTCTATTATTATTGCTACCACATCCTCTGTTCTATAATCGTATGAAAAGCGACATGTATGAATGAGTATATATTGCTGTGGTTGTTTTTATTGTAATTTGTTATATTTCATATTAAAGTTATGCTTTGTTTGTGTATGTATATCTATCTATGAAATTTCATGTTGTAATATGCGGTGTGATATATTATTGTTTACTCATTTATGTTTGAATATATATATATATATATATATAAATGTACGCGTATACATTATAAATGTGTGAATGCATACATACAATTACATGTGTACTTATATATATATATATAAACTTTCATATATATACACTTTCATGTTTGTTTAACTTTATGTATATAAATGCATTGCTTGTCTGACGTCTGTTTATTTATGAGTTAGTGTAGTTGTGTGCTTTCATTGGATAAATACTGGGAGCTTTTTTTTATTGCCTGACATTTAAAATTTTTCTTTTTCTTTTTTAAAATTAAAATTTTTAAAAAAAACAAAAACTCAATGAAACGAAATTTAAAACAAATTATATGAGAAAAGAAAACAACAAATGATCAAGTGAAATAAGCAAGAAAGTTAAACGTCACTTTCACACCTTTTAAGTCAACACACTGTTACATATTAGTCTTAGCAAATATTTTGTGCAATATTAGCTGATCAGTTGCTCAATTTAAATCATTTTTACATTGGGGTTTTATTTGCATTTACGTCTTTCTTGGAATAGGTTTAGAGCGTACGTGGCGGCAGATGACTTTCCCTTTTTCGAAATAAAACTTTATTCATCCTTCTTGCAGCTACTGTAAATAATAATTTATGGTTTTTTGCTTATGGTAAGTAAAGCGCCCAGTGAATCAGGCCTACTTTTAAAACCGATCTGCCGCCATAAATAACATATTTCAAGTTTTTGCCTTTTAGGTCAATATTTTTATTTTAAAAGCAGACTAGCGGATAGACACATGAAAATTTTGGCTAACTCAACAACACACACACATACATTAATTTCTGAATTTTCGGTATTCGAAACAGAAAAAAAATCTCTCATTAGTGCATAAAAAAGGTGTATTTGCAATATGGCCAATTTTAGATACACTTCATATTACGTTTATATAGAAAAATCGAAAACCACTTCATTATTTACATATAAAACTAATTTGTATTAAGTTTCTGGATAGCGCATGATTCAAAATTCCGACCTATCTATTTTAAAGAGTGCCAGGCGCAATTTCCAACTTCTAAGTGCGCTTTTATGAATGATTCGTATCCACCTTCAAATAAAATAGCCATGAATCAACGATTGTATTGCACTTTATGTGAAATCTGGTCCGACATCTCAAATGTCTATTGTAGTCAACCCTATCACTAAGCTTCTGGCTTTAGGATTCTTATGAATCCTGACGCCTTCTTTTGTTCGGAGCACCATGATGTATTTAGCGTTATGAAATGATCGCTAAACACGGGGTGGCCGTACAGTCACAGTCTACACCCAAATGTCCAGGTGTCCATATAAAATGCAACTCATTGTACTTGCTCAACTCATTCAAAGTTTGAAAGAGCTCCAACACAACACTAGATGTTATTGTTTGCCATTTCAGAGCCTTCAGCATGGCTTAATTGTTGTAGTGAATATAGGTCAGCTCTTTCCGTGTTGCCTTTTTAGAAGTTCGGAGTTACATGCAACAATTGCGTAAAATCCTGCTTGGAATATAGAGAGAGTATGTCCCAATGTTAAGACCTTTTAAGATTTTGGGCAATATATGCTAGTCCTCGATAGATGGCGTAACAATTTTGATCTCAGCTTTACTAGGGTTGTAAAAACAGATGGCCTATGGACTGATACCCGATACTCTGAATTTCAAGTGATTTGATATATTTAGATTTATGACGTCAACCGTAATGAAAAACCAGGTAGAATATTAAAATAAATAAAAATTAAAAAAAACAAATAGAAAGAAGTAATATAAATGAATTCAATTCAATTTCAAAACATAGTAGCAAAAAACATGTGTAGCAAAATAATACTCATTTCATTTTGAATAACAAAACAGAGAGGAAGGAGTAATGCGTTTATAAAAATATTATTTTAACAAACAAAGAGAAGAATGAATAATATTGGCTTCATTTTTGGCGTGATTTTTTCCAGTCACTCCAACTGACGAATTGTTCGCTCACATCTCTTTTAGTTATAATGGCTTTGAAAAGAATTAGATTAGAATTAATGTAATATTTAACGTTTGCGCGTCCGTTCCAAATTTGGTTACTCTTAGCTTTTCTAAGTCTGCCTTTTCCTGATTTAACACAACAGTTACAATTTTATATTATATATTATATATTATGAATTATATATTATGAATTATATATTATG
>KK351094.1:763808-878783 GCA_000671755.1 Glossina brevipalpis
TCTCTCTCTCTCTCTCCCTCTCTCCCTCTCTCTGTGTGTGTGCGTGTGTGTTGTTTGCCATTCAGATAAATTAAAATCTTTCCATAAAAATACGGACTATTGCATACTGCTACTGTACTCATTGTGTTCGACTTATAAATAATTACATTTAAGTCGCATTTGCAGCCCTACTGCCAGTACATTCAAAGACTAAAAGACAACATAAAGTAGCTTTTCCTTTCCTTTCCTTGTCTTGTTGCAATTATCAAATGATCGGTACTTTTTCTTTGTATCCCTTTGCTTTTTCTATTTCGCAAAAAAGTCCAATGAATGTTATGTATAACGTTTGTCTATTGTAGGGAGCAAATACTACATCCATTTGTTTACTCTATCGGTAATAGTTGTGAAACAACAATACTAGACAAAAAAAACTACGTTCACGCTACAAAGCGTGAAGTATATATAAGTTCATGCATGACAAATAACTTTTCCAGCACTTTCAGCTGTTTCGCATATTCGAATTTCAATTGGAGACAGAGAATCTTAGGCAACTGAAGTAATGAGAAAAAGGGAAAAAATAGAATTCTAATACTATTTACAAGTAAACTGAATTACAACTAATCTGAGGAAATTATTAACTCCATTAGCATATAGTTTTATTAATTCAAAATAAAAAAATTCTTCCGGCAATGTAGTCAAATTATGTAGAAAGAAATTTTCCATAGTTGTCCCCGATAAGTTTGGTTGTGAAATGTATTCGAGCGATATTAACAAAGCGAGATTTGCATGCTAAACAAAAAAAAGAGAAGGCAAAGGTCTGTAATGAACCAGTTACAATAATTAAAAAATATTCCCAATGAAATTCGAGAAACGATCCTGCCAGGAGTCGAACCTGGAATCTTCTGATCCGTAGTCAGACGCGTTATCCATTGCGCCACAGGACCACATGTCAATCCGTAAAGCAAATTGGTTACTTATAGCTCATTGAAAAGTAAGTGTATAAATTAAAGAATTGTTTCGCTAATGATTCCCAACTTTAACGCTTATAATGCGTACATTAAATATGCCGCTCTTGTGTATATCTAAAGTAATAAACATATTTGGTCGAGTACATAAGTTGCAAGTAATGACGTATTACTCACATTGATGCTTGTGCTGATTAAACGCATTTTATCCCTTCAACAATAAATTGACTGGATGCTGATTTCCATTTTTCCATTTAGTCAATACTCTCTCTTGCTTAACTCCTCTCTTTTTTAACGAAATAAATTTAGACGACAGCAAAATAAGAATCGTTTCTTATAAAAGTTTAAAACAATTCTTGATAAAATTTAAATTTCTTTGTGGCCATAAAAAATAAAATAATTTATTTGTTCATATTTTACATATACAACATATACACATATGTACATATACTAATGTAATATTATGTATAGATGTATAATACATATGCATATATTTATGTATAAATAGACAATTCAAAAGAAAAATTATATGCAAAAGAAATAAAAAATTATATTTATATTACTTTCATCCATAATATCTAAAACACTTTTATAAAAAGCTTTGTTTTCATCATTTCATTATTTTAATAAATCAAAGCATCGCAGCCTTGATGTTTTTTTTTTATGTACAGTTTTCTCCGTACGGATGTAAGAGCGAGGGCAATAGAGAGTCTTATATAGAGTAAAAAAAAATGAAAAACTATTTTCATCTATAAATATCGCTGAATATGACAATCGTTTAAAATATACGCAATCAGCTCTCTAGTCATTCTTCAACTACTGTGGATTTATCACCTCGTCTATACGTTAATTAATTTTTTTTCAACCGTACTACGTTCGTTATTTTGCGGAAAACGTGAAACTTGCCCTATTCAACTTCTCGATCGTGTGCAGCCAAGATTCTTAAAATTTTTGCATACATTGCTTCTTCTTCTGCGAAAAGAGCTCAGCGTTTCACTAAATTCGCAATTATTGATTTGTATTTTAAGTGGAATATATTTTTCTTTCTGATATTTCACGTTCCAAATAAATCTATTTGACATTAACTTAAAAAAAGTAGGGATCCACACTAGATTTTCTTATAAAAATAAAACAAAAGAAGTTCGTTAAATTTAGCAACAACAAAAAAAAAGAATAATCAGTGCTTTGGGTATAGAGTTTCAATTCTGCTGCATTGGGTTATAAATATGTTGCGTCGCTGTTAAGGTTTTACAAAAATAACCAACATTTACCGCTGAATTATCTCCTTAAAGTTATAAACAAGAGACAAGACTATATTACAAGCATTGATTGTTCCACAATGGTTAAAGGGTCTCCCGTACACAAAGTAATTTGTAAAAGGTTATAGGAAAACAAAGTTTGTAAAATGGCCACACATCCACAAATTAATAAATTGTCAAAATACAAAAAAAAAAACATTATAAATAAACAAACTGTACTCAGGGTTGAACCTTCGTTTTCAGAGAAAAGATAAATTACTTGTGCAAGTTCTCGCATTGTGAATTAAAATCTCATTATTATACTTGACAGATATTATGTTATTATGCATGTACAGAAAAGATTTGGCGAATTCTACTTTTTGTATTTCTTTTTATTTAATTAAAATTTAATCAACAAAACCCAAAAATCTATGAGATATATAAGAATTATGGAACATACGTTCTAATCCGGCATACAGTGTTATTTATAAATTAGTGGCCTTATAAATTTGATTGCTTGTTGTTGTTTTTGTAGGAATAAATATATGATTTAAGTTGTTGCTTAAATTATTTTTATGCCACTTTTATAAGCATTTCTCTTTTTGTGTTTCAATATGTAAACAAAGACCTAAAGCGGAGTACACTGTTGGGAGATAAGAAACATTCAAAATTTGAGAAAAGCGCCACTTTCAATAAAGTAAATAAAGATGCATTCGAAAACAAGTAAAAACCATATAGTAGGACAAGATTGATTACTAAATACCCTACATTACTTTATTTAATACAATTCTTCATTTACTTTTGTGACAAAATATCGAAAATTATAGCTTGTTTCCACATAAAGGTGCGTTTTTAATCGAACTGACTTGATTCAAATTGACTAGATTTTATTTTTCTGTGAAATCCTCTTATTCTTCAATGGTCTAAATTTCATACAGTCAATTTTTATGTCAAATTAGTATTATGAACAAATTTTCATTGTGAAATTAAAAAATAAGACAATTTTATTACATAAAGATTTATTTCTTATAAGAACTTTTATACGGAAAGGAGAGTCTAAAAATAAAACTACGTAATCCAAATTTAGTATAGTTAATAAAAAATAATAATAATGCAGCTAAGAAAGATAAAAATAATTTTTATTAAGAACTATAATAAAAATTGGTATTCTTGTCAGGCACAATATTACTTTTCATAGGATCGATTATGTCGGAAGTAGTTCAAAAAATGGTCGTATTCGATTAACATTTTTCACATTTATCTATTTATTTCATATATATATATATATTTATATATATATAACTAAATGACCATATGTGCCTTTGTTGGCATTTTTAGCAACTCTGCCGCAATGGGTTATGAGTCCATGTAGGCTAACTTGCTAGTGACACTTCTTAACAATTCATTTACGGTTGCGAAATTTTTCACATTTATTTCGTATTATGTGCGAAAATATTAGTTTCTATCGATTTTTGTTGAGAAATATTAGAAACTTTAATTTTATTCATAAAAAGACTTTTTCAAATGGTGCGTTATAGGGACAGCGTGAATAAAAATATTGCGATCAAATTCATTTTCACACAGCGTTCGCTCTTGAACAAAAAGAAGTCAGTTAAAATATTTCCGAAATTGTAGGCTGTCGGTTGAACACAAAAATACATGGACAGACAAACGGGCCTAACTCAATGCAAAAAATAAATCTAAATCGATCGATATAATAAAAGTAGTAAAGTAATAATTAATAATAAATAAAGTAATAAAGTATTGCTTTTCTAAATCTGTTATGTACATAATAAGCTTATGCCTATTTTCTACAATATTCACCATAAAATGTCTATCGGAAGATTCAACCTAATGTTCTATTATAATATAATAATTAATAGTTAGTAGCTACATACAGTTTATTGAAATTTCTATTTTATGTTGTGTGTTACACCTGCTAACTTACTATCGATCGGAAAAGAAAGAGTTAGTGAGAAACGCAGAAAGAAACAGATAAAGAGAGAACGCGAAAGAGAGAAAAACAGAGAGATAAAAGAGAGAGATTTTGTGTGCAAGTATCCCTATGATGTTTCATTGTTAATTAAATATAATTTTCTTCTGAAATAATTAGTAGAATTTAGCTCGAGAAAATCCAAAGATTGCAGGAGAAGATTTAAAAATTAAAAATTTCTCGGTAATCATGTAGTAAATCTTTCTACTTATTTGAAGTACTTATCATTATATGTTAGCTTATCATCAAGACATTTTCCGGTTTTTTTAGACTTTCGTTTCTGTATTTTATAAAATTTCATATTCGAACTAAAAGGCAACTCTTATTTAGCTTTTATCATATACTGCACACGCATCGAACAATGGTTTCATTGAAATTTTCATTGAATACTTATTTCCGTTGGCAAAATTACAAAACAAATAAGAAAATTATATTCGGCTGTAACCGAATTATTTTTACCTATTAATTTTATTAACAAAAAAAAACCAAGAAAAAACAGAAATATGTAATTTTCATACTCCATACACTTAGTTGAGCATCGGAAATATTTTCCATTTTTGTTCAGGTACAATAGGATCACCTATAGCATACATTTGGACGTTTCTATCGTTATATCTATTGTTACAATAATGAGCAAGAAGTTTGCAGTTCTATCGCTCTTGATAACAAAAGAGTTCTCGGTTAATGTTGTAATAATTATACGATTTTTGCTCGATTTACTCCATTTCCAGTATCAAACAGTGATCGAGAATTTCAAGTGCTTTTATAAAATTTGAAGGTGATATATTAAATTTTGCGATTGGTAGAATGTTACACTCAGATTAACGGACGGAAAGACGAACGGACGGACATGTTTAGATCGATTCAGAATTTCATACTGATATGTATACTTCGTAGGGTATCTTTTAGATGTTGCAAACTTGCTCTCTTTCCATTTCGTTGGTGAGTATAAAAATAATAAAATGAAAATAAATAAATAAATAAAGTTAAAATAGACATACTCTGGTATGATTTAAAAAGGAACGGATTTAACATTTAAGCGAACGCAATCAATGAAATTCATGGTTATATCGCATCGTATATATAATAGATTAACTAAAAAGTATTAAGCCTTTGCAAATCACCATCGGTTGAATTACTTGTGCACATTTTTGTACCTCGACTTTCTGCTTTTCTGTTTCCAACGCCATTTAGCGTCTGACGGAATTTATTAGGCCTATGGTTTCTAGGGTTTTTTCTTCATTGAAATTATCGTCACCCACCCTATTTTCTCTGTTTTTAAGGTATCCGGAAAAACGCGTGAGAGTTGATCTGATTACATTTGATAACAATGGCTCGATACTTTTTAGATAGAACGATATTTACAAACAACAGTAGATACGAATAACGGCGCGGTTATACATGAATGTTGTGAATACATTGAGCATAAAAATTTAATGTGCTTTTGGTGTACGTAGTAAAAAACAAAACCAGCAAATTTCGCGGGAATGCTGCCATCACTGCTTTTTAGAAAGAAGATATCAATGGCAGAACAGCGGTGGAATTGTTTTCTTTCATTGCAATAAATGGTAACGGAAAGAGAAACAAGGCATGCAAAGCAGGCAGGCTGGCAGTCAAGTGTATTGATGAAGGACTCTAAAAAAGAAAAAAAAATATTCAAATGCAATAAGATTTATGAACCCGAGTAAAATGGTGTAGAAGAAAATTGGAAAACCCTGTATACAACATAGCACAGGAAAACAAACAAATGCATGCTCGGGTATAAAATAAAAATATAAAAAAAAATAAATTTAAACCAAATAAATAGTAATTTGTTAAATGGAAAATATGATGAAATCAACGAAGAGAAATTGGAAAAATGAAAAAATTTTTATGCTTAAAAGTTTGTTGCCTTTGCCATTACCATAACATCAGTTAAGTCGGTTATTTTTACTGTTAGGAGTGAATATTTTGTAACTGTATTTTTGTGATGATTTAATATATTTTATTATCAATTTTGTAATATATATATATACATCGAAGTTATTGTAACATCATTGAACTCATTCGAATGTAAAGTTAACTCAATTCTTGTTTCTTGTTGTTTTTTCTACGATAACAGATTGAATCAATTGCAAATGAGTATATACGAGAATAAGTAATGAAAAGCTCTTATCGTATAATGTTAGTAATAAACAAAATTTATTTTATTATTAATATGTTTATTACAGAAGAAACTTCTATAAGCTTTCATTAAGAAATTCATTTCACTTCGAAAGATAAGATTTTCTTCTTGTTAGAGGCTAATTAATGCATTGTGTATGCTTGGTTTATGAATCATCTTATACTGGGGATTATAATTAAATTCACACACCATACAATTTTGATTAGAGTTTAATGAACATTAATCGAAAATGTATAATAAATCATTTACAATGACTTGCTATCAAGGAAAATCTGTTTTAATTTTTACATTCAGAAATTCAAAATTGAAATTCAAAATTTAATTTCTTCTATTTATAATAACATGCTTGAATTTAAACTAATGAGTTGTCAAAATTAATGTGTTTCATTATACTGAGGATGACAGTTTTCCGATAATTTAATCATTTAAAATCATAAATAAAACAATTCAATACAACATAAAATAAAAACAAACAAAAAATAGTCGAGTTCTAATTAGGAATATTATGTGAAGACAACTACATATGTAATAACAATATTTTTAGAATAATAAGACTTTGATATATATCAAGTAATATTCTCTTCATTAGTAGTTTCTTCCTTTCTTAGAGGATATCTTCATACTTTGAATTTGTTGAGAATTATTATACGATACTTATTATTACTTATTGTCTACATTTTTTGTCTACATGCTTTTACAAATGAACATATACTCTTGCTTACGGCTTACTACGGCAGCCCATCGATAAATCTTAACAGTATTCTAAATTAATTGCTTCAAAGCGTCTCAACACCGTAGAGAGTTTTAAACTGTATCAAAATTCGAACAAAATCGAACTAGGTCTCTTGTATCTTGATTGACTATTATTAAGCTTTGCATTTAACTTCATTTTAGATGCGGAATTCGAAAGATGACTAACAACTCAGGTTCACGTACACATGCATTTTTGCTGTTTTGCCTAATTTACGTTCAGTCAATTCAGAGAAACAATTTATAATTTTTTAGTAGGATAGCCACGTGTGTGTTCGAAGTCGATCAATTTATAATTGCTTTAGTAGAGTAGCCATGTGTTTAAAAATTTTGGTTCCAATTCAAAAGAGTTTCACTTTGTGTTAACGTGAGTGCCTACTAATAGGAGCACAGCGAAGCATTAGACTATTTTGAATGATAATCGTCGTCCTCCAATGAACCGATCAATCCACTAAGAGATGTAAAATTTTTATATTTCAAAAGCTCTGGTAAGGATTGTTCATATGCCACATACACCGAAATATACTCCGTAAGGCCATACCCAGCAATCAGATCACAAGGAATTCTTTAAGCACCGTGTTGGATAAACTGCGGCGCCATTAAAGAGCTTCTTTACTAAACAATCGGATTGTGGATTTCTCCTTTTAATTTTCCTTCCATCCCGGAAAGCTAGTCCTACCGTCTCGTCTTAAGGATGTTTTGTATATTTCATATATTTTGTATATAGTCATCGAAACAGCCCAGCTCATGTTCACCATGCTCGCAGCCCAACTACTAGTGCAACGAACCATTAAAAGCTGCTGGAAAGGAACAGTATTCAATATAGCCTTCATAGTAGCGAATTACGGAGAAGTGAAGTCCGCTTTATAAATGAGTCTTCCGCCAATACTTCCTCCTATAATCCGTCAATAGTTATACCTTGAATTCTTTTTAATCGTTCGGTCTACGTAACCATTGACCAATGTTCCTAGCGGCAATAGCGTTGTCTGTATTCCGCAATGAAGGAAATCTAATTGTCTTCTTTAAAACAAAATTTTCCCGTACCACCAGTTCGGAAGGTAGATAACAGCTTCTGATTTCAGATTGACATATGAGGTAGTGCTGAGAATATGCTGTGTTTTATCTCTAAAACATTAAGCGAAACCAGAAGAAATGTTTGCAAACTGCTTAGAACAACAACATATTTGGAAACTATTTGGTGAACAGAACACAACATTTCCCTCTAATTGAATGTCAGTTTTGAGGATTTTATTGATACCTTTTGCATGTAATCTTCTTTTCGATGCAGCAAAATTTACAGATATTTTATTATCAGAAATATTAGTTTAAAACACAAAGTTTTAACAAAAATAACATTTTTCGATTATTAAACATGGACGGTTTGGTTCACAAATACCTGACAGTTTTTAATTAGATCGTTTTAAACGAAAGTAATTTTTTTTTTTAAAACCACTCATGTGCGTGCATAATTTTGCAACACAAAAGCGTTTCCTCAACATGTCCAAATATAGGTCAGAATAAATTGTACCGAAATTAAAAGTGCATAAAAAGCAACAAAAGCAAATGTGATATTGAAATTGAAATTCGTTTTATAATTATAGTTCGTAGAGTGGGCATAAGCTGAATTGAATTGAAAGCAGGTAATTAGCGCATTGAAAATATGTATGCCAGTGATTTGGGTTATTAGGGAAATGTAGAAATTCACGCGAAATTTGTTTTAATAGTTTTTGTCCGTAAGTACTAGATTTAGTGCTTTTTTTCAGATAAGCAGAAAGCACACTCGAACACTAATTAGATAGAACATTAAACCATAAAAGCATTTGTTATACAATACTCAGGTTTCTACTTGCAACTGTGGATGCGTTACTAATTCGAAATGGCTTTTACAGTAGCTCGATAATGCTCCTCAATTAATAGTAACTAAATTAAACTATTGCTGCCTCCTCTGTATTTTAATGGTACATTTGAATTTATCTCAGATTGATTTAACCGCATTCTCGAATTCAACGAGTTATTACAATTCACGAGTATAATTATGCGTCCCTATTGAAAAACAAACTTGGAAATACACAGACAGGAATATTTTTCATTATCACAAGACTTCAAAAATTCTAAAAACTGACGAAATAAATTTCAAAAAATATATGATCCAACGGTTGTCGTTATTGTATTGTACGTGCGCTAAAAGTATATTAAGTTTTTGCGAACGTGTTCAACTTCGCGACTTATTTAAAAGAGAGAATTTGGATACCTCGACACCTTCTGAGTCAAACACAAATCCTACATAGATTAGACAGAACAATTTTTGCGACTATTTTTCATATAACATCATTCATTTTGCGGCCAATATTTGATAAACTTGTTTCAGTAGCGAATGGAAAACGGAACTGTCATCCAGGGCATTACCTGTTTAGTGCTGTGTTTATGTGACATTTCAGCTTATATTTCTTGTAAAGACAGTTTTCTAATTCCTTGTTCGTGGAAAAAGTTATATTTATATGAAAATGAGTGAAATATCTAACGAAATACGTTACGTGATACCTTTTTGCTATAAAAAAAGGAAGAAGAAAATATTTAAAAAATTTTCAAGTATACGGTGAGATTAGTGTAACAACAAAGGACCCAGGAATGGTTTGCCCGATTCTGTTCGGAAAATTTTAATGTTCGCTGTGGTCGGTCAGTTATTGAAAAAGTCGAAGAAATTTTGCAACTAATGGAACAAGAACCGGTACACAAGCTGTCAGGAATTAGCGGAGGCGCTAAACATCAATCATATGACACTTTGGAATTATTTGGAAAGAGCAGGCTACAAGAAGGAGCTCAAAAATGTAACAAAAATCCGCGGAAAATTAATCAATCAGTTATTATGAATTTTGGTATTCTATGACGAAAATAACAGGTCAAGAGTTAATTGTATTAGACTAAGTAATGTAGAATATTGAATGTTCGGTTTGTAATTTTTAACATCGAATCAAACATTAAACTACTTTCTTCACTTATATAATCTCGTCGCTTTTATTAATGTGCCCTAATAAATTCTTCTTAAACTTAATTTATATTTAATTCTTTAAAAGTTACTTGCAAGTTTTTCTTAAATTTGGTTAGTGATTTTTATTAAATCATTAATAATTATAATCAAGTTTTCATTGATAATATCTACAATAGATTTTAATTTTCTAATAAATCGATAATTTAATTAAATTAAATTGCTGGTGGTTACCATTCTCAATTCTTTTCTTCGGCTTCCTTTATAAGCAAATGAATTTATTTTAGTAAATGTATTATTTACTGAATATCATAAAGCGTCTTTGTAAAGCAACAATATCTACATAATGTAACACAAAATCTTTAATACAATACTTACATATTGTGACACAAAATCTTTAATATAATATTATTAAATCATATTATTACACAAAAAATTGATTAAGAAAAGATAAGTCTTCTAATAATCATTTTCTTAGTAATAGTAGCAAAAAAAATATTCAAGATAACGATGGTTTAGTTCATCTCTGTGCAAATCTTCGCATTGATGGATTGACAATGTCACTTGCAAATGCTTATTCCGGATCTCTCGGTAATGGAAGGCAAGCAATTAAAAACTAAAATATATCCACTTATCTTACTCCAAGATGAACTAACTTATATTTATATTTATCACCTGTCCATATAATATTTACTTATTATCCTTTAAATATATTGTAAATTAATGCACTAATAAAAAAAAAAGATTTATATTACTCGTAGGATATTTATATTTACATCGCAAAATGAAAGTCAAATAGTTACCCATTCAGTTTCTTATAATACAATTTTTAATGTCAATTTATGTAGTAATAATAAATATATTGAAAAGTAAAAAAAAAATGATTACATTATAATTTTATTAACGACAAAACACTAAGCTTTATGCGTAGAAGTCCAATTACTAGAGACCGCACTTGTGTGAAGAAAACCTATTTAAGTGTAAATTAAACCATTTTTATTATAATAAAATTAAAAGTGAATTGGTGTTTTTGGCCGCACACAAAACTATATATAACACATTTATTATATTCCTTTCTTTGTTTGCTAAAGAAGTGCGAATGAAAATTACTTTTTATTATAGTTATTGTGTGGGGATGACAAAACACAAATAAAATAACAATAACACAACAAAAAGCAAAATTATTATTGCTATTGCCGCTGTTACCGCTTGGCTAGGCACCATTCTCTTGTCCTTGAAACATTATATAAATATATACGTATGTATGTATGTATATATGTATATACATATATATTAATGGCCCAAAGTTACACAACTATTTTCATGAGCGTCATCGTTATCGTCATCTGAACGCCATAGTTAAAATTGTAACAATCAACTTAAGTGCAATTAGTGAAAGTGAGAAAAGAAATATAATCATCCTTATCATCATGACTTTCACAATGAATTATCATTGTTATGCTAGGGTAGCAAGAATAAACCACCAACCGATCACATATTCAAGCGGTTTAAATGAAGTAAAGTTTCCTTTTTTCCCTTTCCTTTTGTTCCCTCTTTTTTTTTTTCTCCCTGGTTGCCACCATTTCTCAAATTAAAGGAAATTGCTTAATAATTATACTTTAGTGAAGTGCTTCGTCAAACAGTAGACGGAGGAATAAACAAAATTGAAAAGATGACAAATGGATAATGAAGATAATTATTGTCAACCTTACAGCAGATAAGAAGGAAGGAAGATTTGACATTCAGTAATTTGCTTATTTAACCCGTCGTCCTAAGCAGAGCGTAAACCTCCAACTTTGTGTTTACAGTTTTATTCGTCATCATAAAAATCTAAGATGTTATGAGATGCAAGTCAAATGGTTGAATTAATTTCTATTGTCTTTCTTTTGTTTTGTTAAAAAAATATTTTTTTCTCTTTAATGCCAACTATTAATGATTTTTCGAACAATATCCATATTCCTCCTCTCCTACGAAGAATAAGTTAGATTTTGAGGTCATTCATAACACGGGTCGTTCTTTTTTTCATTTTTTCGAAAGAACTTAAGCATTATTCAGTCACTTTATTACCCGAAATAAAGGATAATTTATTACAAAGGACGAACATAACAAAGACTACAACCCAATCGCTTTTTAATCATTTCCTTAATCAATTTTTTGGTATAACTTAATTTCATGTTTTTGGTTACTACGAAGGCTTTTTTTAACTTCAAATTTTGCGTAAAGAATAAAACCTTGGGATTGATCAGTCTGTTTAAAATCGCTACGCAATAGCTAATTAAAGTCTACAAATAAAAAACTTAAGAAAGGCTCACATTTTATTATAACGATTGATTGATTAAGAGCAATTTTCTGAATTGATTTATGGTTATCTATTAGTCCGTACGTACTGACGTCTGTTTAGCTATAAGTACATCCAAAAAATTTTTAAGATATTTTCAGAATCTTAAATAGACTACTGTGTTTTGGCCAAACGACGAGGATTTTTGAAAATGGCATTGGATGATTTTTCCTACCAACCCATCGTCAATTACTTGAACTTATTATGTCTTGCATCTTATCTAATATCTTATATCGTTTTATAATTGTTAATGTTTAGGTATTCGCAGTCATTTCTCAATATTGATCCATATATTATCTAAAGGTAGTTACATACATTTCTGTTAATTTTTACTGAAACTACTTAAAAAATCTTCATAAAAATCGAAATAAAAAGGAAATATATATGATTCGGAAACTTCTGTAAATTAGAATATGAATAAAATTTCCTACATTTTGTAAATTCTGTTTGTCACCTACTTCCATGAATTTGCATTCAACATAAACTCATATATGCCTTTTTTCAAAATCAAATATTTAATCTTCCTGTAGAAAAATATATAAAGAGTTTTTTGACTCTTTGGATAGTAAACGCACGAAAATGTATTTGTATACATATGTAAGCAAAACATATTAACGTCTGGGAGTGAGAAATGCTTCGTATTTACATTCGATGTATTAAATATTTATGGAAGTCAAAATAAGAATAAAATCTGCATTCGGCCGCCTAAAGGCGAAAATTTATTCGGTTCGTCGCATCTCTCAAAACAAGGAACAAATGTGTAAATAAAATTATTTATAAATCGCATGCAATTTTTAAATATTTGAAAATGCTAAAATTTCAATAACAACGACTATCGGTTTTATTTTAGTGTAAAGCATATGAAGTTGTTGAAAATTTTGTGAACTGAAGATACAGGGTTATCCATTTTACTGGTGTGAAGTTGGCTCACAATTATGTGGCCTACATTTTTTCCTTTGCTAAAATATGGGCTAACTTCACAATGTGTACGTGTCTTTGCTAAGGTAATTTATAATGTTTTATTACTAAACAACGATATGACGCAATGTATGGACGGGTTCAAAAGATTATGGAGTTCTTTCCTGGAATTCATATTTGATCAGAAAGGTAGGAAAATGTAGCAGGCAACGCTGGACAATGCTTTAAGTAAAATTTATTTTATAAAATTTTTGGTTTTCCCTTTTTGTTAGCGATCAGTTCATTGCAAGACCTTTTGAAATTTAATCATAGACGCATTTTAACATGATTGCTCCCTTTCCTAAGAAAAAAATGGATGATAGTAAAAGATATGCCAATCGACGACATGTTATCAATCATTAAAATCATTGGCAGATTTTGTTTGCATTACGCATAATGTTGCAAGAAAGGATTGCACGATTGCTCTTGCTTATGGATCCCTTTGTTCTATTCTCGTGCATGTATTTCTTACGTAAATTAATCTAGTGTGAGAGAATATTTATTAATTTCTATTTCTATACTATTCCAACAGCAAGCATGCACGCTATCTCTCATACATTTAAGCGTATCAACTACGCCATTGCAAACATTGTTGCCGAATATATATTTTCGTGTTTTTCACTTCGTTTATACGAAATTAAAGATTTATTTCTATTTGGAGATAAAGGGAAAGAGAATATCGATTACAAATATGTAGGATCGCATAGGAATTTTTGTACGCTTATACGTGAGAGAAGATAATATAGATATGTTTATGAAGAGTGTTTATACACTTTTGCACTTACTTGTAAACATTATTTTTTCATTACGCAATATAAAGGTTATATGCACTTGTAGAATATATATTTAGTTTTTGTAGTCATTTTGTTTAATTTTCTTTCCCGCTCTATTGTCAATTATCTTAGCAAAGACATTTTTAGCAAAGACAAAAACCTCAAAAAATGTTAGGGCTAACGTTACGTAGCTTCACTCACCGTTCCGTTGAAACCAAATGTCCCCAGCATGCATGTCTTCAATTTCAGGCCAAAAAAATTCGTAATTGTTTGGCTGTAGCGGTTAGAATGCTATGGGCATCGTATAGTGGATAAATTTAGATCTTCTTTGATATTTTCACTACCCGCACCAATACTTCTGGTTGAGTATGCGTTTTGATGATGTGTAAGCCTTAAAAAATCTATTACAGATGCAGTTTCCGCAAACTTTCTTAGAGTTTTGCCCTTAGTACGCTCAGATGGACGATCATGTCAACCATAATCTGCTTGTAATGCCCAAAACATATCTAATATAAAATAAGTATTTTTGTGTTAATTTTTTACTATAGAAACACGACCAACAGTAGCTAAACAACCCCTATCGTAAAATGGCAAACATTGCAGTAAATATATAATGCCCCGGATGACAATTATGTTTTACCTGTGTTACTAAAACAAATTTGACAAATCCGGGCCACGAACAGAAAAAAGTTATTCAAAATTTTGCAACTTTAAAAACGAGTATGAAGATATTATCGTAAGAATGTTGAAACGAAGTGGTTTTAGTATACACATAACCCTATGATCGAACGGTTTCTTCAATTTCTAATCATAAGTCAGTTTCAAAACGTATTTCTTAATTTAATGGGCTTCCTGAAATTACTTAATTTCTTAGTTACTTATTTATTATATTTTAAATTTAATCTTAAATAACTTTACTTATGATAACTTTTTAAGCGCGAAAGTATTCTTGTCTCTGTAACTAGTTCCCTGTGTATTAACTGCAACCTAGATGCTGCGTGTAGTATAATTCAATCGAAAGTTTATTCTAACTTAATTAACACTTCTTAGTATTACAATAAAAGCCTACTACTAATTTGCAATCGCTTTGCTTAACAAAACTTGTACTTTTATACGTTTAAAAGAGAGAGAAAGAGGGAGACAAAAAATGTACTTTTACATTTTGGAAGGAGAGAAAGAAAATGACGAATAATGAATGCAGACAAAAGCAATCCCAACATTTTGGCTAGGGCTGCTATCATTATAATGTACATAACATAACTAAATATATTTGAAAAATAGATTTTCTGCAGGTTAGATGCGTGCGCAAACGGATCAAATCAATCATTTTCCTGAATTTTTATACCCATCACCGAGCTGTCCGTTTGTCCATCTGTGTAATGCCTGTGGTAGACATTCTCCTGATCGTGTAAATGAAGATATCGACGACAAAATTGGAAGAGGTCACGCCTACAATATAAAAGAAACTACTGTATGAAATAAGCCAAATAATAAAAACGTCCGCTTTCAGGATGTTTCGCTCAGTGCTCATTACAAAATTCCACAGGATTTCATAAAAAAGAAATTTTCCATACCCACCTATTAAAATTAGGTTTTTTATGCTTTTTGTAAGACAAAGCCAAATATAATCTTTTTATGAAATTTTTTATATGAAAATTATATTAAAATTATATTACGTAACCGTACCTGTAGCAGATCAATACGCATTCTACCATTTTCGCTTGAGAACTCAATAGCCGCCGCCGACAAAGAATCTACTATTCAGTAGGTGAATTGTGAATCTATGGATACCTAAAGATGACAGATCTTCCAACAAATTATACGATTTGATGGCATACATGTCACTACTGGATTGGCTGCCACCATCGCCAACACTTTTCTACGTACCTGGCAAATAAATATAATTATGCGAGAAAATCGTCGTGTAATTCGAATTTTTTTCGCTGGGAATGATGAAAACGCTTTTGTCATTCATCTCATGCATCTCTGCAGTGTGGAAAATAATGAGCCTATAGCTGAAAAAAACGTCAGTTAGTTATCTCCACATTATCGATGTATTCAAGTATAAGTTAAATTATAAATATATTTCAATATTTCTTACACTACCTACGTTATGACAATTTGCATTTGAACTTTCACTTCTCCTTTAAAGTCCATCATCTTTTGCTTGCCTTACAAAATTAGTTTCGCTTCATTTATGGTTCATTTATGAAATCCACAACTTCTTTAATAAAAAACTGAATAAAACTTTTACTATTTTCTTCTTCTTTGTTTCTTCCTATTGTTGTAATATTTAGTTATGTATACTTATTTAAGTTTCATTTATTTTACTTTCTCACTTAAATTAACTCCTTAGGGATGCAAAATAATTTCATTTGTAAGTTTCGTCATTATTTCTGTATATATAAAAGAGAAAAATAATACAATGTGAAGATAATGTAGAGTAAAGAGAATGTTTTATATGCAATGAGTTGACATTTAAAACTTTATTCAAGATGAAGTGAAAGAGAACCACTCTGTTTTACCAAAGGCTAATTTGTTGTGCTAATTATAAATAAATTGCTTGATGTGTTCATATTCTTTCTCTCTTGTTTAACATGCGTAACTGTAACTATAAAATGCTTTTTTTCTTTTGTTTATTATTGCAGGACCACCAGTTATGGCCGAGTCTATACAGGGTACTATAGCCCGACTGCCTTGTAATGTTACCCCACCGCTTTTGGATGATCGCGTTGCCTTAGTAATTTGGTATAAAGTAGGCTCAAAGACACCCATCTACAGGTAATTTTTCTTTATTCATGCGATTACTAGTTTATATATATATATATATATATATAATCCTTGAAAGCTGACAATAAAGTCCTTTACGAAGTTCACTCCATTTTTCTTTTCACTTCCGTCTTCTCTGCTTTTCTCCTTTATTATGACCATTTCATTGTTTTTGTTGGCTTTTCATTAATTTGTCAATGGCAAAGCACTACACTTACCAGTAAATAATGACAAAGTCTAAAAACTTCAAAGCGTTAGTTTATCTTCTCTTTCTGTGTTTTTTAGTATCTTGCTAATGAGCTGCAAAACTATTTTCGAGTTGTTTATTCAGTTGACTGGTTGACTGGTTTACTGGTCAACAAACTCCTCTTTATCCTCTTTACAAGCAGTTCTTTCGTGAAATCTCTTTCTCTATTACATATATTTGTCAAGAGCCTTTACTTACTTTGATAAGGTTGGTAATGATAAAAACAACAACAACAACAGCAACAACAAGAAGACGAAGGATAATGTCTGATACTCCAAAACAACTTTGCAGTAAATGAAAGACAGTCTTTTAACAACAACTAGCAGAGAAACAACAATGACTCAAACAACTCGTCTCACCAATGAAATGACAATAAATTACAATTAAATCAGTAATGCCCGTCTACGCTGTAATGAGATGATACAGCGCTATAGGAGTAAATTTTATATGTTTTTCATTAAAAAAAAAAATGAAATTCTTTTCTTTGAACTTTTTCCGTTTTGCGTCTTTCTTCTTAATTTACGCTTTTGCCTTCAAATCATTTATAATACGCTATGGATTTTCTTCTTTCTTTTTGTTTTTTATTGTTTTGCATTCAGTTAAAATAAGATTTTTTCTCATTAAATTTCCTTTTAATCCTTTTTTGTCTTTCTTTGTAGTGTCGATACACGCGAGTCCAATTTTTCCCATGGCACACATTGGTCAGACGAAGCGTATCGTGAACGTTTGTCATTTACATTGGAAGGTCGCACGGGGACATTAGCAATTAAAACGACACATCAAGAGGATACCGGCGAATATAGATGTCGCGTGGATTTCCAGAAAAGTCCGACACGTAATTCAAAAGTCAATTTAACTGTTATCAGTAAGTATCAACAACAAAGAATGAGAAAAAATTAAAATAAAAAAATGTTAAACATTTTAATTTTATTAAATGAAACTTTAAAACAAATACAAATAAAATGAAAATTAGAATAATATGCAAAATAGATCTAACCATCTCCTCGGATAAATTCTAAATTAACATCATTTCTTTTTTTTTTTTTTTTGTTAAAATCTGCAGAGCGAATGGTGCGTAGGCTTTGCCTTAAATGGCCAATTTATATATCTTTCCCTTTTCAGAACATATCGCTCATACATAAACATGATAATTAAGTGCAAGAGAACAAGGAAGAGAGAGAGAGAGATAGAGAGAGAGGGAGAGAGAGGGAGAAAGAGGAAGAGAGAGAGGGAGTGAGAGAGGGAGTGAGAGAGAGAGGGAGAAAGAGAGGGGAGAGAGGGAGAGGGAGAGAGAGGGGGAGAGAAAGAAAGAGAGAAAGTGATAAGGTGTGGCCGTAGACTGGGAGAGGTACGGCTGGTCGGTATGTATGTTATGCCTTCATCGATCGAACATCTACTATAGTCGTTGCCACCAAACGCTAATCGCACTGGGAATTAAACTCGCCCTTCTTATCCACTATGCTATGCGATAGTCCATTATTATTCTACGAAAGTTAGAACAAGAAAACACGTTTCTTTTTCTTATATCCAGTTAACGGTCACAACATGAGTATTTCTACCGCGTAAACGTTAAGGATTTGTATTATACTACGCGACTTTAAATTAATATATTTAAATATCTGGAAAGCATGTGTAGTTACACAGATCTGATAAGGTCTATAAAAAAGTGAGTTTAATTATCAATTACTCTATTGTAACGAGCACAATTCTAAATTTAAATTGTGAAAACTAGTGAATTTTTTCTTTATCAAAGAATCCCTAACGTTATACGTTTCTTATGGAACATAATTCATTCAATAAATAAGCTTTAGAAAGTTTTGAAGAACATATTTTCTAATTTATTATAG
Source organism: Glossina brevipalpis (assembly GCA_000671755.1). NCBI lineage: Eukaryota > Metazoa > Arthropoda > Insecta > Diptera > Glossinidae > Glossina > Glossina brevipalpis. The sequence goes on from KK351094.1 coordinate 782,815, forward strand.
TTAAAGTTTGTTTAATAAAAATGTATGTACTCAACAAAATATTTTCTGTTTTTTTTTAAAAATTCTTTCTACTTATTTTATACTCATCCAAAGGATGTGAATAAACTAAATCTGTCATTTGGTATGTAACGTAAGAAATACAGACCTGGAATGATCTACAGTGAAGACATATTTGCAGGTTAGAAAAACCCCACACGATTTGACCAAAAGCGATTGCTCATCTTTCTTGTTTGTCGTCCTCTCTTGGGTCTCTCAAAATTACAAACACTGATCTCGAAAACATAAACTGAGTTTTCTCCTCATATGCATGGGTTTGGTTTGAAAAACGTGGCGTTATACAATGACTAAATATTGACCAAAGACCAAAAAAGCAAAATAAAAAAAAAAATTATTATTTAGTAAAAAGGTATCTTCAACCTGAGCTTTGATGGATTTTTGAAAAGATCCATCTAAACGAAAGTTAGTTTCGAATTTGCCCCTGGCGCACTTCCAATTATAAAAATTGATTGCAATTACTACTGTAGTAGGTGAGAAAAATTCGTTCCAAAATGACCAACACTTTCTTCCATTCAATGTAAAATTTTTTCTTCGTTTGTTTTTTTTTTTATTAGAACTTTATTCTCTGTTGCATTGCTTATGTCGTCGTTTGTCAAATAATATCAACAGAAATAACAACAGTAAGAACAAAGAAATACTATACTGTTCTTTTAGTTATCAAGATGCTTAAAAAAGTGTGCATACACATGCACTCACATACGTGCACACATACAAACATTTTCCGATAAGTCTAGCATTAGACGAAACCCTCCCCCTTAATAGCAGAAAATCTTTATTTAAAGCTTCAATTTATTTGCTTCACACACTTGAACACACTTGAAAGCTTAGGCTAATGTACCTTTAAGCAGGAAGAGAGGAAAAAAAGAGGAAGATTTGCACATTTACTTATTATTTTGTTTGGTTTTCTCTTATTCTCTTCCCTCTCTTTTTTTCTATGCTTCAGTGTTAACAAACTAAATAAAAACAAAACAAAACAAAACAAAACAACAAAATATGTTAAACATAACAAGAAAAACTATATAATAAATTTTTAAGTTTTAAACACATCGACCCCTTAAGGGTAAACTAAACAAACACACATACGCATGCTAACATAGTCATATGTAAAAGGTATTGTATGCAGAATGTTTAGCAATGAAAAAAAAAAAGTTTTGATATTAAGTTTTAGTTTACTGTGTTGTGCTCTATTGTGTTTTCCTTAAAAATTCGAATGTGATGCACAAACAAATATGAAAAGAAATAAAAAGTTGAAAAAAGTAAGGATAAAATGAAATAAAGGATATTCTCTTTGCTTGTTTAGTTCTTGGAATATTTCAAACTTTCTTTCACTTTCTCTTTATCTCCTTCAGTATATCTTTCTCTCTCTCTCTCTCTCTCTCTCTCTTTCGCTCTCTCTGTTCAAAATAGAAAAGTGAGATTTACGAAGTTTTCATATCTCAGTTATCCTATATGAATATTGTCGAGTTGTACTAGATGACCTAAAAAGTATTAATCCTTTAGTAGCTCTTTCATTTATTCCAATCACTTTCTGACCTAACACGCTTATGTTTAGAATGAGGCTTAATATTTTGTAGTCCTTGCAGTATAGTATGCAAAACCAAAGAAAATGTATGTACACGCTCATATATATATATATATATATATATGCATACATATGTATACATATTTAAATATTGTTTGCGTATGCATGCACGTATACAAATACAAGCAGCGAGTTATTGTCCCCTTGTATTTGCTAATATTTGCAATGGTGTTGTTGTTATTCTCGAACATAGAAAAATGGGAGTATATTCATTTTGTTAGCTTATTTGCAAGACCCGGAAGGAAGTTTCCTATCTTATTAGGATTATATGTTCTTCATCAGCATTGAATTTTGAATCGATGGCTTTCTGTCCGTCTGTAAAAATTATTTAACATTTTTTCTTGCCGTAGAAATAAAGATACCGGTTTCAAATTTGGTAGAAAGATTGGAACTTCCTTTAAGCAGGTTGGTATTTAAAATGGGCCAAATCGGCAAAAGCATGCGTCTGCAGTGCAGTATGCGCTAAGAACACACCCGTTCTCGTAAGCAAGAAATATTTGCCATTTTTGCTCATTGGTTACAAACCTTAATAACCAGATCTATAAAAATTTCCACGTGTATATTGCGCTACTTGTCCTGTATCCTGAAGGATGTCGGTATACTCAATGTGAAATTTGGTTTGCAACACCCGGAAGGAAACTTCAGTGATCCCATAAATCATATATGCTCTTGATCATCATCAAACTTAGACCCGATTTAAGGAGTTCCGTCTGTCCGTCTGTCCGTCTCAATAATTTACATAGTAAACGTACATCTCTAATATAAAGATATTGTTTTTAAATTTACCAGAAACATTGCAAATTTTTGCGTTCTGATTGGTATTGAAAATGGGCCAAATCGGTTGAAGGACACTCCTACTATGTAAAGGAAACAGAAAAAACTTTTGCTTTTGAAGTCAAAAAAAATGTTGGTCTTTTTCCTTTTCCTCATAAACTGTAGCAGATGGATCTATAGAAATTTTCACGTATGCTGAGTTAGGTATACTGTAGTACTTTTACAGAAATTGAAAAAAACGGCTACGCCCACCCGTTATAATAGAGTTTCGAAATTTCAGTCTTCTGTTAAAAAACATTTGCAACGTTGAGTACGAAGCATTAAAGACACTACAAAGTCTATATATTTTCGATCAGTATCAAATTCGGAATATAACTAGGTGTGTCTGCCCGTGTGTCTCTTCATGCTATCAGCTTATCTCAATAATGTCTGCCGTAACTGTTTTCCTAGTGCCAAGAATTAAGACATGTGGGTCAAATTTAGCAAAAACATTAATAGTTCTTCCACGTACCTTGATATTGAAAATAGATCGAATAGGTCAAAGTGTACATTTATATAAGCTGAAAACATTTCTGCTTACTAAGTGTTTTTCTTACCGCTCGTAGAGTACACAGACAAATTTTAAAAGTCTTCCATAAAAAAAGAAAACAACTGCCACGCCTAGCCGACTCTTATAAAGTATCGAAATCTAGTTTTTTTCGACCTCTTTTTTTAAGATAAAAGTGGTGGGTATAAAATATTCGGTCATAACGGAACATAATTTTCTTATTTGTTTTAATTTCGAAATGCTTTATAACGTATATGCAGCTATTAGGGTTTAAGAAAGCAACAACTACAATAAAAGAATGATATCACTTGCCTTTCGGCTAACGTTGCTGTGCAAATTTAGGAAAACTGTAAAATATTTTTAAAAAAATGTTAAACTTTATACATTAGGATTAATTCCTTTATTGTTTTCAGTTCCACCCGAATCAATTATTATATTGGACAGTAAAGGAGCTACGATAAAGGACCACACGTTGGGTCCTTACAATGAAGGAGCCATGATTAATATTACTTGTGTTGCAATAGGTGGTAAGTCATACATGTTTTCGAAATTTCCTGTTTACAATTATCCTAAACGTTATTGACACATTTCCTACATAAAGTACGCTCGAAACTTTACAAAGACTATCAAGAAGTAGTTGACATTTTCTACTTAAGCAGTAAACAACTCAACGCCATGTATTTAAAAGTATTTGCTTAACTATAAGATATTTTTCGCCTTTAAGGTATAGTAACGTAAAATAACTATGAAACAAAAACATACGGTCTGCACATTCATTTTGTCTTTACTTTTTTAAAAAACTTTTCATTGGGGTTTACAATATAGCAATGTTTTCATCAGAATTTCTAACAGGTTTTGGTCTTTTACTATTGTTATTGTACTCTAGACTAATGAAATCAATTCTTAGACTACAGAGATGAGAGCACTAGTAGTACAGGCTATCGGCTCGTTGAAGTTTTTTCATTTATTGGCTATGAAAAAATTCAACCAACGTAACGGCCTTAAACTTAAGCAAGCGATATGTTTGAAAATTGTTCGTAAAGATCTACATTGTAATTCTCTAAACGATAAGACAGCACTAGGTGTTCTGCACGCGATCTTTTCTTAAGAAAAGTTATGAATTTCATTATATTTTATAGAAACGAACATAGTTCACCAAGTTAGCCCATATGGTTCTAGATTTGTTTCTTTGTTAAACCATAATTTGTGTAGAAGTCAGGAAAAACCTATAATATAAAAATATAAAATAACTATTGAAATCGACTATTAGATAGTATAAGCGTAAAAAGCACAACAAGTATTAAACGACGGTCAATAATTCCCGGGAGTAAATAAACAAAAACTTCTTTTCTTTCGTAAAGTTCGAATTTATTCTTCAACACAGTTCCCTTCAAGCGTAGTGCAATCAGTCAAATACTGCTCTAATTTTGTGAAGAATTTTCTAAAGAACTATCTCCCAGGACCTTAAAATGCATTACAGTGTTTCCGCAAAATACTTATCCCATGAAGTGATTTTTTGGAATTTGCAAACACATAATCGCTGGAAACCAGATCTGAACAATAACGTAAGATGTGAATAATCGCGATTTGGAAACTAGATTTCTCATGCCCGAATGTTCCTGCAAAATAGTAAATACAGTTTTTATTTTTTATACCCACTATCGAAGGCGAATTATTGATCAATTTGCTATATTACGAGTACAGAGAACTACAAAACAAATAAATCATTTTTACTGACTGTCATGTAGTGTGCGTGTACAGCTGCTAAAGGAGTACAGTGTACAGGCCGCGTTACTAAAAATTTTAAATAAATGATGTCACCTCATATTCTCTCTAAAATGTGTTAAAGGTTGTTAAAAGCTATCAGAAGAACTTAACCTGATTGCAAAGTCATCTTTCCGTCATCGTCAACATTCATCATATTTTTCACCTCTAATATATGTCAAGCACTAAATTAATTTCGAAGTAATAGGGGCATATGCACGTCCTTGAAACATAACATGGCAATGATGTCAGATATTGCGGATAGGCTTTAAGTCTTAATTTTCTAAAATTTTTAATATCATATTTTGTGTATAGGAATTTTTCTGCAACAATACACAACCAGTTCGTGATAAATAGCAAAAAAATTTTCATGTTCACTACCGAAGGCTGGGGTATATACATTTCGACAATTTGTTTGCAGAAAGAAGACCCCAAAAAGTACAAATATTATTGATCAGCATCAAATTTTGAGTCAATATCCGTCTGTCTGTCTGTGTGATTTCTGTGGTAAACATTTTTCTGTCCGCATAAATGAAGATATCGACTTCAAATTTGGCAGAAACATTGCAAGTTCTTTCACATATGTTGCCATTGAAAATGGATCAAATCGGTCACATTTCACGACTGAACTATGAAAACACGTCTGTTTTCTGGTCGTATTCCTGAGTGTTCATAGACTGCAAAATAAAAGTTTCCCCGGCATTCCATGAAAATAGGATAAACCCTCATGGCCTCCTATTAAAATTTCGTTTCTTCCCTCTTTTTTAAGATAAAGTTGGTAGTCATAAAAGATTCGGCACAGCCGAATATAATTTTTTAATTTTTTTTTATATATGTAGCTCGCTATTTATATTTATATTTTTAATTTTTGCTCAATTTTTGTCATCACTTTGTCTATTTTACGATGACGCATAATTATAAAATATACTTTAATAAAGGCGAGAAAAAATGCGGGATAGCAAAGACCGTGCCAGTAGTTATTATATCCTACATCAGTTGTAGTGTAGTGTTTATCAAGCGTATGCGTACGTATGTCACACACGGAAAGGCGTTAGGATGGAGACATTATTATTATCTTCTGCAACGATTTAAGTTTGAATGTCCGTCTATCTGTCTATATATTTTGTGTTCAATCTAGAGGCCGTAATTTTTTCAATGTAATGACATATTTTGACCTTGGGACGTACACTATTGAAAAAGAATTGATTAGATCGCTCCATGTACAATAAATTCAATCCTTATGAAATAAATTTTTATACGAACAAACTTTTTAATATTTCTCGAAAAAATATCCCGGAAATTAGTATTTTGGTAGTATTTTTGCATATAAAAGGCATGTGAAAATTTAGGCCACGTAAGTCTACTTTTTTGGACCCTAGCCCATATAAAGTGTTTTTTTTTAAAGTTATCTTTTATATGATAAAAAATTCTTTCTTTAATATTTCATAGTAAAAACCAGTTCGCGGCAATTTTACATAAAAGTTCATTGCAAAAAAATCGAGCCACATAAGTCTATTTTTTGGACACCAGGGCCTTCAAGAAAAGTAAGTCTTTATATGTCAACGGAGATTAATATTTAACACTTTATGGCAGAAAAATAAAGAAAAGAATAAGAAGGGCTTTAACGTCAGTTCACCTTTTAAGCTTAATTCCCGATAAGGACTTTCAATAGAACATGCCTTAACATAGAAAAACAATTACAATTTTTAATATTTTACCACGAAACTAAATGAAACATTTTATTAGTCGAGGTAGTGTAGGGTATTTAATGATCGTCTTCACGCGACTGTAATGTTATGACTTTTTTCATTTATTTCGAATTGAGCAGTTGTTTCACTTGCCACTTGTTTCTTAAAAGTCAAAACGTATTAAGCAAGAAAAATAAAATAGAATGCGGACTAAGATAGCTGATAAGGTTTTATAAAAGTGCATATAAGCTAACCGAATTATTTTGGTCCACTAGGTCAATTAGGCATAATTATTTCGAAAGTTTACTTTGTATATGATTATCTCATTATCTTACGAAGACTAGTTTGACAGAAGACTGTACGCGTTGCCTTGTTGTTCTTTGGAAAGTTCTGCACTTTACCTAGTTTTGCGGCCTTTGGTGATCAGAAAATTAAAATTTTAATTTGGCTGATGAATGAGCAGAAAAAGCATTATCTCTAAAATAGAGAAACGGGAGAATAGAGTTGAAGGAATTTATCAGCTTGATTTGATGTTTTCCTATTGCTACTCGTCTTATCGCCGTAAGTGATATTCTTGCTTTGAGTTCTTTACAACTTTCAGTTTACCATTATCAAAAGCTTTAATATTTTCAAAAAAAAAAAAAACAAAAAAAAAACGAAAGATATACTTGTTCATCTCAAATTTATCTAAGCACTTTAATCACCACAAAAAATTTGAAGAACTTTCTGAAAAAACAAATTTTTCTTTTAAACATTTTACTAAAACTTTTCTCTCGTATAGAACTTTCAGGAAATTCAGTTTTCTTCTTAATTGTAGCTGTCAAATGTGTATGTATATATAAAATGTATATGTATATATATATATATATAATTGTATATATATATTCGTCATCTTTAAACTTTCCTATTCAGTGCATTTGATTGTTTGCATAAGATATACTCTACTTATGTGTATTTAATTCTGCTATAAATTCTCAGTAAACTCTCTTAACGTCATTTACACAATTGCCGTTGAAGGAAAAATACTTAAATATGTCAGAAAATCTATACAAAACACTAAAACATCGTCCATAATAAAGAACACACGAATCCACAAACTTACAAGCACACATATATTCTTACTAAAGAAGTGAAAGAGGATTACATTTCTATATATACTTGGCAGACTTTAGTTAAGTAAAAAAAAAAAATAGAAATAAAAAACAAAATCACAATAAAACAACAACACTTAAGTCTATAGTTTCAAACACACCTGACAAAAACACTTGACTTTTGCAAAAACAACCAGAAAAAAAAAGGAAGAAAAATACACAAAACAAAAGATAAGATGTCCTCGCTGCTAACTTTCATCCTCCCCTATCAAAATATTTTCCATCCAATTTTCCACTAATCATCATTATCTGGTTTCGAACATAATTCCGGATTTTTTGCTTAACTTTTTTTATTTTCCTCTGTTGGCAGGCCAACCGCAACCGCGCGTTACCTGGTGGCATGAGACAACATTGCTCGATAGCTCATCACATGCTTTATCAGATCGTCGTGTGGGTAATGTGCTGTCATTGGGTAAATTGAAACGAAAAAATCTCCATATGCAACTAACCTGCCAAGCAGCGAATAATAATCTAACGGTGCCAATTACGAATACCGTCACACTGGATATGAACCGTAAGTGGCAATGATGTTCACAACAGTAGAAAAGTAGAGAATGCTGTATGGCCACAAGCACCTATAGACTAATTAAAGTATTGCACCTGCTGTTATTAGCGCGAATGAAAATGAGTAGCAGGAGACATTCTAATACTAATTGGAATTGCATAGAGAGAAGAGCTGCTTATGTAATCGAAGCATTTTTTGTATGAATGAAATCAAAATTTAATAAGCACACAGCGGCGAAAGTAATAGCTTTGAAAGATTTGCCAAATTTTACTTGTGTACATAGCATAAAGAGCCTTATTTGCTATAGCACTTTTGAAATGTATTAAGACCCAGCCTTTTATTGCTACTCTATAGCTTCAAATTCACTTAAAAACCCAATGATTTGAAAGTAGTTAATGTGCCTAAAGATTGAGGGCAATTAATTAATTAACTGACGAAGCTGCTTTGATCTAGCGGCAACATGACATAGCCTAAAATATAAAATATATGAGGAAATTATGTAAAAAGTTCACAGAAATGTTGTGCTGACTTCAACCTCAATCGAAACAATAAAGAAGCTAGAAAGACATAAATAGTTCCCATTTGTGAGCTTTAAGCTTAATCTTGTTTAGAATAGTTAAAATGTACGCTTTATATCTGATTTAGTGACATCTTAGCAGAGGAGAACTATCATATAAACCGACTTAAAAGGAGAAAGAATTCTGTGCGTGTAATTATATTTGCTCTCATAAATAATAAATTTAGTCAGAGTTTTCCTGCTTATCTGAAAGTTAGCTACAGCACTGCAAAACACTGTAAAAAACAGCACGGGCTTATCCCAGCAATTAGTTGTTTTTCTTAGCTCTTGACACCTGTCTAAAACTTCACGCCAATATCTTCAGACACGATTGCCTAATTGTATCTAAAGCGGCATAACGTCCTTACATCTCTTTATTTTCAATCGAGTCGAAACAAAGTCCGACGGAGATAAATCAGGTGAATAAGCCGACTGACCTATTTAATAGACCTCGAAATTCTGACTACAAATTCTGGAAAAACCAATGCATCATAAGTATACGCGCTATCGTTATGCAAAAATCGAGACTTGCCAGCTTGTAATTCCGGCGAACAGTTCCACATAAATGACAAATAATTCTTAAGTAATATTCCCCGTTAATACTTTTGTCCGTCGGAAGGAATTCATAGCTAATTTTGAGAACTTTAATTTTAAACTCAAACCTAAAGCCGCTCAATTTATATCACTATAATGTATGAAAAAGTTCAGTTATATCCAAACTGTGTAATAAAAACACATCTTCCTGAGATAGGCTTGCGAACAGTCTAAACTTTCTTGGAGCATAATTTATATAATAAGATGATTAGCACCGTCGAGACTAAATAAGTCAAAATGAGTGAGCTTTTGGATCTGGTTTCGCTATCTGTTCGGAATACATCTCTTAGCACGAGATTTATGGCCATTATGGGCATTTATACTTTAACTAAGGAGTTAAAGGTCTTCAAAAGAGATGATGTATGATTTGAAGTCTAATTAAAAATAATCTACCGCGTATCGTGCCTGATATATATTAAGATTACCACTTATACTGAAAATTTTTTAGATTCGAATTGGCTAAAATTAAAATAAGTTTCTTCTACAGATAATGTGTGGAAGCATTGAGGTTGAGAACAATGACTAGAGATGACTGTGATTGATAAGTCCACCCTACGTTACTAGAAGCATAACATTGTGATAAACTAATTAAGAATTTTTTTATGTTATTGTGATCGGATTCCATTTATTTTTCTTTCTATAAAAAACAAAAAATTGTGATCGGATTAAACTTCTTTTATAGCACAGCCTTCTGCTTGATTAAATGTTACTAAAGATAGAAGATAGATAAGAATCAAGAGATCACTTAATTGTTTTTAACAGTGCTTTTTTGATTATTTGCTCTTCTGTAGCCGGTTCATAAGTGCAACATATATAAATTAGCATAGAACAAAGAAAACTAGTTCCAAGCTCGACACTTTTTAGCATTAAAATACTCAACTTATACAATCGTCAATTTACTCTTACAGAATTCAGTGTATAAATCAGAAGTAAATTTAATAAATTTAATAAAAAAAATACACAAAAGCAAACGGAAATTAGTAAAGTGGCTTCAACAGGGTTGCTAACGTTGTTAATATTTTTAACGTATCTCTCATACCACCTAAAGTATCTTAGGTTGTGCAGCTCGGTAATAATACTTGTTGCTAAAATATCATCTAGTTGGATAAATGAGATCTCACTCAAGCAACAAGAGTACAGCAGTCAGAAACATGTTTCGTAATTTTGTTGTATTACTAAAGTTGACGAATGATTCACAACACGATAATGGATGGTATTTACAACATTACGTTCATGCCACTCAATGCCAAAATTGTTCTATAAATTGCATATAAATGTATTCAAGTTGAGATGTGTGCTTACATTTAAGAATAATTGCATTTAATTACATTTAAATTTAAATAAAATAGATTTAAAATTAAATAAAATAAATATTGGAAAACACAGAAGTAAATATTCTAATATCGGCTGGATTCTCTCGTAACTATTTTTATGTTTTATTACATTTTTATATCATTTCTGATTTTTCAATATTTTCTTATGGCATTTCATTCTTACATGCAGTTCGACCATTGCTGGTGAAATTGCAAGGAGAAAATCGTCCTTTATCGGCGGATAATTCATATCAATTAAGTTGCGTTGTTATTGGTTCACGGCCGACACCAACTATTACTTGGTGGAAGGGTAGTACACCAATGAAAAATACTCATGAAATTGTAAGTGGAAGCGTTTTGTTTGGTTTATTGCTTTTGTTTTGTTTTTTTTTCGTAATTTATTATCCTTGTTTTTATTTTTCTTCTTATTGAGATTTATCTTTCGTATCTTGTGCAGGCTAATCCTGATGGCAATATGACCACATCAATATTAACCTTTACGCCGACCATCGATGATCGTAACAAATATTTATCATGTCGCGCTGAACAAACAATGATACCCGAGAGTGGTATGGAGGATGGCTGGAAACTGGATATTTATCGTAAGTAATACGAAAGATTTATACAAACAAGAAGAAAAAAGAACGCTATTTATAAAAGATTAGCCCCTGTTGAGAAATTTCTCTAAATAAGCTAAACAATAAATTGCTTTAATCGTAATAAATTTAAAGGAAATTTCGCTAAACGAAAAATTTACGGCAAATTAAACTGAAAAATGTTTGCAGTGATTTTTTATGCTTATAGTAAACTGAACAGAAAATTATCCTTGGTTAGAATACATTGTTTACTTAACACTAAATTTAAAGAAAACAAAATCTTTTACAGGCTGAAGGAAGCACATATTACATACATTCACCTTCGTTGGCTTATCAACGATATATACATTACGGTCAGAATAAGAAAACGAAGAAAAAAAAGACAAATTTTCGCACGTGTAATCGTAAAATGGAAGCAGATTAATTTTCCCAGAAGTTTTGTAATAAACAGGAAAGGACTTTAATTGAATTTTTTTTCGATTTATATATATATGTCCGTTCCTTCATCTGCTTTTTTTTTAAGTCAAGAGTTTAGTCAAATAAATATTTTAAAAAGGCCCTGATTTGCGAAATAATTCTACTTATAAAAGCCCACGAAAGTGAAGTATAAAGAGTTCAAGATTTGTTACCCATGCAAGCGCGAAACAATTTTAATTAATTCGTGAATTGTATTCCTATTTATCGACGCATATCGTAAGAACTTCTTAAGTTATTCAGTCTGGTCAGATTAGATAAGAAATCTCTTTTTTAAAACATTATTCACTTGGAAAAATTGTTAAAACAAATTTAATACTTGGTTCTGACTATTCTCCTCTTTTAATTATTTATTTATTAATACGGCAAAGCGATGATTAAGAAGAAGATTATGGGTAGGAAAAGAAAGCATGGAGAGACTAATATTTTTAGATCAATTTAGAGATCCCTTTAATGTTACTTTGTAAACTTTTTTAAAGTTCTTTCTTGAAATGCCTTTAAGCATATTTAAGAGTAATAAATTTTTCATGTGGGTCCAATATTCGATTTTCGAGTGAAGCATTTAAAACTTTAGTAATACTGCTTTGCAAACAATAATTTTTCAGTTGCCTACTCCATTAACTTACCATTAATTGTCAATAGTTTCATCCCAAAGGCGACTTCATAATATAACATTATTATAGTACTTTAATGGAGTCTATTGCTAACCTTTCAGAGTTTTTTCGAAGAATAAAAATTTCTTACTAAAATTACCATGACTTTTTTAAATCAATATTTTTTAAAAATTTTACAGAAATGTTTACAGAATACTTTTAATATTATTATAATATATTTATATCCAAGAAATAAATTCTTGGACTTAGACTGCCATCGAAGGTTATTGCGAAGCTAGACAGGAGATTTAAATTCATTCAGTTAGCAACTTATTAATGTGTTGATGGTTCAGCCAAGAAAAATTAAATTTGCCTTCTGGCGAAAATAATTTGACATTTTGTTTCTAAATATCATAGATAATAAAATTCTTTTTACTGTACACCAACATATGCGCAACCATGTGTGTAAATTTTGTCCTAATAACTAGAGTTTCGGATAGAGTGAATAAAATCGAAAAAAACACCCATAAATTCATATTCACAAGTTACTTATAAACCACAGCAGAAAAATCTATAAAAATCTCCACATTTATCGAGTTAGAAATCCTCTAGTATCGGTACAAAAATGGAAGGAATCGATCCCGCCTACTCGATCAAATAGAGTGTTGGAGTTAAATTGTCTTGTAAAAACGTCTGTCATATCAAGAAGAAACTTCGGAGATCCTATAAAGTGTATAATATTTTGGTTAGTATCAAATTCAGAACACACCTAGGCATGTCCGTTCGTCCATCTGTCCATCTCTGTTTGTTTATTTGTGGAATATTTGCAGGAACCATTTTTCCTTTGGCAACAATTAAGATTTGTGGATCAAATTTGGCAGAAGCATTGAGAGTTATTGCAGATAAAAAAAATGAGCTTAATCAGTCAAAGGACACGCCTACAGTATAATATAACCTAAAAACATCTCTGGTTTCGGTTTTTTTGTTTTGTTCACTACTCATAAACTACACAATACAAAAGATCTGTACGGTATTCCATAAAAATGGAAAATATATGCCACGCCTAACTAATATTACAATGTATCGATATTTAATTTTTTCGACATATTTTTGAAGATCAAGGTAATCGATATAAAAGATTCGCCACAGTCGAATTTAGCTTTTTTACTGTTTAAAGGTTGGCACGGATTAGTCAAAAAATTCTAGAGGAAATAAAAAAAAAACAAGAGAAAATAAGAGTACTAATATAGTCGAGTTAGAGTAGTTAGTGATGGATATTATCCGTTATAATTCACACTTATTAAATAATACTGGAAAATTGTTTACAACGCCATCAATTATATAAAATTTGGAAGATGTTTTAAAGCAATGTGGGTGGTGAGTGTTCAGAATTCGTTTTTGCTTACTTTTTCTACATTTTATACATTCTCCCGTTGTCCTTCCTCTCTCTATCAAGCTCTCTCCGTTCGCTTGCTTCGCATACTTAAAAAATGCATAATTTATTTGTTATGCTCTCTGGCAGAGGTATAAACACATACGGAGGAAATCTTTAATGCTAAAAAGCAATCAGATAAGCATTTAATTATGTTTATTTAACTTACAGCTTTTTCTGGCAAAAACACATTAATAATAACAATAACAACGAGAAGAGCAATAATTCTGTTAGTATACTGCAACTATCTCGACAACCACGAGAAAAAGTAATAATTATTATGCACACACATTCGCATTATAAACAGACGCAAACTTAAGAGCTGGTGGTGCAATTTATTCACCTTTTACCTTTAGTCAACATTTATCAGCATAAAATTTCACTTACTTTAACAAAATGGGGTACAAACAATATATACATACGTCCGCCTATCCACAGACGTATGGTATATGAACACTTTCACTATTCTAGAAAATTGCTGAGTAAATGAAATGAGAAGAAGGTTCATTATCTTTTCAAGTCTCATCATCATCGTCATCATCATCATCATCATCATCATCATCATCATCATCATCGTTATCGTCATCGATTGCCAAGTACTATATATCTACTTCTCGAAGTAAACGTGTAGGTGTATGCGGGAGTGAATGTACAGGTGTGTGTGTGTGTGTTTGTGCGTTTCCATGTGTCTAAAGGTGAATTAAGCTTCTTTCTCCCGCTGATTGCATGCCACGAGTATGAGTTCCTGCGTGCACTAAGTGTACACACAAAGACTTCTCAGACAAGTGTTTTTCTCTGCTTTCGCGTAGTTCTTATTTTTTTTTTTTTTTTACTTTTTTTTCACGTTTATTAAATCTGTACCTTGAAAATTTGTTTTTCACTTCTCTCGGCATTGTAGACGATGAGTTGTTGTTTGGTTTGTAAATAAAGCGTTTCATTGTTGTTTCTGCTGCGGCTGCTTTACCGCATAACGTTGTTGTTCTTGTTGGCATTTATTAAGTGCAAGTAAAACAAACGTGAGAGGGTGATGTAAGCCTTTGCAAATAAAAGTAATGTAAAGAGTTTTTATGATGGAAAAGTGGTAACACAACAAAAACAACAACAACAACAATATGAAATTCATTTATAAACTTAGGTGCATTGTTTGCTCGCATTTTTTTTTCTTTTTATTTATTTATTTTATTGAATTTGCGTTTTTCTGAGCTCTAGTTGGCAACTAAAGAAAAATAATGTTTTTTTCTACCCATTAGTTTTTGTTTAAATTTTTTTAATTCTGTAAAATAAAATCCGAGCTTATGAATTTAACTGGAATTATTATTATTTTGTAATTAAAACAGAATATTCAGATGTTTTCCTAACTTAATAATGGAAGACAATGAGTTGATGACTTTGTGATCCAGAACATAAGCGCGTTTTTCGTTATATTTTCCTTTAAGTTTAATCTGTTTCTCTGGTCAGCATCCAAAACATTAACAACATTAAAATTTACATTGCGGTTGCTAGTTATAAGTTTCTTAGTTTTCTGAAAATCTATTAAAGGGTTTTTATTGAAGTTTCGAAAGAGAGAGAGAGAGAGAGAGAGAGAGAGAGATTAGTTGGACTGCATATCGCAAACGCTTCAATAATTTTCAGTGCAACTTCTTCAATGTAGTCATTAAACGAATACTTTTGTAACGAGTTTTTCTCTATATTTTCTACCGAACTCTCCACACCCACTAGATACTCCATCATTCCAATACTTGTATTGTATGATGTGAAAAGAATTAATTAATCAAGAAAACTGATGTCATTACCATCTTCGACGATTTTGAGCACCTTAAATAGTTTAGAACTGAAGAATCGTCTCTTTCTAAGGTTTTGTAGCCGTGTTAAGACGTATTTGCAGTTACAAAGCAGTCTTACAAAAGCCATGTTCGACTGAGAAATGGAAACTAACAGCAGTGATAATATTTTGAAGGAATTAAAGTTCATTAAGCCAAAGTGTTTGGATTAATGTTATTTTTTTATACTTAATGTGCTCGTGATAAACTGTTTTAAATAGTTTTGATCGTGGTTAAAGATTTATTCATAAAATCACACTCTTCTATGCCAATAGTTAAATGTTTTTCATGCTCCGCTTTCAATAATTTCATTAAATAACATTACAGACCGAGTTCCTTTTCCTTTACATTTTCAATGTATATCCCAGTAGATCATTCACTATAGGTGGTGGTGGTAATACACAAAATTGATTGATTAGTTAATAAGCTTAATTACTAAGCATTTAAGCGGGTTTGAAGAGGGAAAATGAAAAGACAATATAACGAAGCAAAAGCTCTAAAATCAGGGAACTGCTGTGCTATTGCATGTATGTGTTTACTAAGCAGAAAATTAATGTGTGTGCAAAATGAAGCCAGTAAGAGACTAAGGGACTAAAAAAACAGAGACTAAAAAAGCAAAACAAAAAAAAAAAGGAAAAAAAAACAAAAATTCTAAAGGTAGACGATGGAAAATTTTATTGAATTACACAGCACTTAATGTGGGTTTTTTCTGATTTTTTCTGTTTTATGAATAGATTACACAAATAGCGAGAATTGTTGAGATTTTACTTCCAATTGAAAACAACAAGACTAAGGGTTGATATATGAATTTATTTAAATTTTCAATAACCTTCACTTGAATATATTATTTTGAACATTTTCAGATATACCGGTCGTAAGCTTAGAATTGGGTACGAATTCGATGAACTCTACTCTACGGGAAGGTATTGATGTTTTCTTTGAATGCAATATTAAATCGAATCCTTGGATAAGCAAAGTCAGTTGGCGTCATAATGTAAGTGAAAAATGTTTATTTTAATTTTTTATTATTCGTAACTATGAACATTGTTCTGTGAAAGCTATAAATATGTATAACTAAATGTACTCTTAAAAGTTCTTTATCGTATTAGTTATAAAAATAAAAATTTTAAACATTTGCTTTAACAAGATTTTTATTTTAGTTTTTTTTTTTATTTTATTCTATTGAAAAATGTTTACTAATGACGAAGAAGAATTTAATTATTATCTTTAGTATTTTCGCGTTTGTTTGTAATTCAGCGAAACATGAAGTTTTCTGAACACAATTTCTTATAAAATAATATAAATATTTGTTTGTTGTTGTTCAAGAATTAAAAAAAAATCTCCAAAGTTGCGTAACTTTTTTATTTTTGTTTTCGTTTTTTTTTTATATAACAAATTATTAAAAAATTTCATTTGAAGATATTCTAGAAACTTATGAAATACTTCTGCTTCTATATTTCCTACGTAGAGAGAATTCAATTTTAAAAAATTAAAGCAAGTTTCCTTTCTTTTTTTTTTTTTGAATACGATGTGAGTTAGAATTTATTTGAAAATATTTTTATTATAAGAGCTAAAAAAAGAAAATAGAATATTTTTAAAAAAGTCGGGCAGAGCCGATCCTTGAATATCTTAGACCATTTCGCTTAATGCAAATCTCGACCAATTTTCTTAGTAAACGGCCAGAAATTGTAGCTCCTTCCCATGGAAAGTTTTACTCTTTATAGAAAACCTTTTATAAGGAGATTTCAGAATAATAAACTTATGCGATCCAAAATTGGCACAGTAGATTTGTAAGCGAAATCACTTTTTGGGATTAATTTTCATTATAAAAGATTAACAATTAGGTCTTTTTGTCAGATAAAAACTAATTCTTTGTTAAAACGTTTATATGGAATTCGATTCAAAAAATAATCCCACCCTGTGTCAATTTTTCACGTTTATTTTGCACCCGAAAATGCTATTGTTTACCATCTTTCCTCAAAATATTTTAAAAGTAGAAAAATGGAAAACTGTTTTTCATTTAAAGAATTTTTAAAAAATTCCTCAATCGATGGAGTAAGAAAATGCATCCGAGTAAAATGTGACGACACCTGTCAATACTTCTTCTATGCGTTGCAAGCATTTCCATAGAATTAATATGATTTGATATAAATGGTGTGTTTCAAATGGAATTTGTTTCTTTTATTTTCATGAAAAGCCAAAAATTTTAAAAACAATACTCAATACTCAGAACAATTTACGATCTGCATTAATTTTTTGACACTCTTCTCTTGGGTGGAAAGTTTTTGGCTCTAAAGACATTTCCCATAACTAAACCCGCAATAATCAACGTTGTTTATGCATAATAAGTAATTCGAATTTTTTCAAACAAATACGAAAAGTTCGTACATAGTCCCACAAATGATTGGCGAGTTTTTTTAAACGGTTATCTTTTGCAAGCCCCTAAGGGAGTTTCATTAAACTAAGTTAAACTAAGTATTAAGTTAACCTCGAGCTGATGTGAATATAAGAAAATTAAACTGTTTTTTTGTTAACATGGACGTGTCTCATGGCAAACTTTTAAACAAACGAACCTTTCATTGGATAAAATTTTAGTTCGGTATATATTAATAGGTGTACAACTTTGCCTCCGCCGTTTTGCAATATATGGCTTTAACAGTGTACGGTAGTGAAAATAAACAGTTGTAGACGCCATGGAATAAGCATGAATAAGTATAAACAGATGTGGGCTTAATACAACAAGCTTAGGTGCTTAGGAATAAAATCCTATCGGAACATTAATCAATTTGTGTCCGCATCATAAAGTTCTTCTCGATAGAAGATGTCAGTTTACAAGTCAAATTCTCATCATTTGCGGTGAACTTTGCTTTTGCAGCCTAAGTTGCTAAATCCCTACAAGTGATAAGCAATGACTGTGTTACAAAATTTATATTCTCTCCATAAGGAATTAAATCAACTTACAAAACTCAAATTTAATCTCAAAATTTAGTAACCATGTTTCAGCTTGCTTAAAATAGAAAGATGGACAAATAGACGGTTGGCTGAAAAGGCTCAGCAATCGAAATACTTTTAGCCTTTTGCACATGAAGTAGCTTTGGAATGCTTACATAGGAGATGTAAAATATTACGCAGGGAGAAAATTTAAAGAAAATCATTTATGGATAGGGTCGTTATGTATGCTCTTAACTGAGTATTCATGCCATTGTCATGGTCTCTAGCGATCGCTTGCAAAAAGTCATAAAGTTGACGATATTTGGATTCCTAACTTCAATTTTGCCGCGAATATCGGAGCTTCACTTACTAGATGGCGAGGGACCAATGTGTTAGAAATACAGAAATCTCTGTCGAAACCCGTAATGATGGCTAGGAGGAAGAAGAAGACTACGTTATGCAATCAGTGAGAATAGAAGGCCATCTATGTTTCTGAAGAAGAAGATTATTGCATGCTATCAGTGAAAATAGAAGGCCATCTAGGTTTTTTGGAAAAGAAGAGTACTTTATAATGCGATCAGTGAGAATCTAAATATCTGAAGAAGAAGCTTAGTTTATGGAATCAGTGAGAATAGAAGAATTATCTAAATTTCTGAGTCTAGTGGTAAAATAAATTTGAAATAGTATCGCCCACATCTAAAACCGTTCAAAGCAACAACTTGATCCTTTCAATATAAAGATTCCTGCAAACATCATAAGCTGCAATAACTTCTTAGAGAGTTCGTAATGCTTCTGTTGAATTTTACGTTATGTGCCAACATCTTTTCATATCCATTATTAAAATTTGAGGATCATGATAGTAGGGGAAAAAATATCTGAAAATCCTTGAATGAAGTCCATGTTTCTGCTGCTAATTGTATTTCCACATTGAAAACTTTTCAAAAATATGAATGTTTAATTCACTTAATGTATTGCGTCAGTATTAAGCAAAAACCAAAAAGTTTTAATACCTTTTGGATAACGTTTTAGTTAGTGTTCGTCAAGCTTATTCTTGAATAGCCCGAAGAGGTTCTTACATCATCTTACATATTGTTGTTTTTTTTTTCTTTTAAATTTTTTGACTTTAATTTCGAATTGAATATTTTTCCCAGAGCTTTTTAATTTATTATACATAACATATTATGTGTCTACACTTGTCAATTAAAAATGTATCGATATACGAAATATCCAGATAGTTTTGTAACATGCAATTACATACGAAAAGGTACAAGATGGTCATGTCTGTCCCTCTATTTAACTATAAGAAAAATACTTCACATTTGCAAAAAATTGAAATTTATTTTTTTTTTTTGTGGAGTTTTGCGTAAAAATATTTCAAAATAATTTTACTTATTATTGTATACTTTTAGCTTTCCAAGGTGAAGACCATTTAAGATTCGTCCTGAGGCTTATATAGATCGATTACCTTTTTTTTGTTATATTTGTTATTATTATTATTTTTAACCGCAAGCAAAAGATTTTAATTAGAAGAAAATCTAGAGTAAAATTTAATCAATACAAACGCACACACACATTTTATAATCATAATAAATTGAAAAATTGGTCTCAATGAAAGCAAACTTTCCTAACAACCGATAAACAATAATTGCAAAAACAAAAATAAAATAGTCAGGCTAACCAATCTAACGAACTACTAATCAATTTTTCTATATTCATTCATGTTAGAGTAAGAAAATTAGAAAATCCTTAGCAAAAAAAAAAAAAAAAAAGGAAAAATTCTTTGTTTGTGTTGTTGATAATTTTCATGGATATATATTTTCTTTCTTTCTGCATTTCTCCACCTACTTCTTGCTTCTTCTCGAACTACAATAATGCTCTTACATACTCACGTACTTAAACAAACCAGGGTAATATATTAGAAAATAATATTGCCGAAGGTATCATAGTGGCGAACCAGAGTTTGGTATTACAGAACGTTAGCCGAGCACGCAGTGGCATTTATACATGTGTAGGAAGTAATCCGGAGGGTGACGGTGAAAGCAATCCAGTGCATTTGGATATACGTTGTAAGTACTATTGTAAAAGCGAGTAGAGCGCACCAATAAACAAACAAACGTAAAGCAACGCTTTATGTAATAAAAAAAAACAAAAACAAAAAAAAGAAGGAAGAAATGCATGAGTTTTAAATGTGTGATGATACACAAGTGGTAGGAGTATATTTGCTATGAACTCATATGTACATGTGTGTTTGTGTGTATGCGTTATATGCTTATAAAATATTTTACAGAAACTACTTTCTTTCTCTCACTCTCGGAAATGCAAAAATGTTGACTTTAGTGTCGGATGTATGCCCCGAGAAAAAATATTTACTTACATGTAATATTTTTCATAAAATAATGCCAGGCATTGATGCATATAATGCAGTGAAAAGTTTTTATGTCTACACACATATATATCCTTACATACGTATACATATGTTTATACATAAGCCTCCTATATATATGTATATGTATATGTGTTATATATATATATATATATGTGTGTGTACGTTTATGTGTATATATTTGTGTGTTTAAAACTTGTAAACTTGTAGCAGTAAACAGTATAGTAAATTAAACTACTTAAGCTTTTGGTAACACGTTTACGAAAATAGAAAAAGGAGATGAAAGACGCTTTTCATAAATCCTTTTAGGCAATCTTGCTATCACTTAAGGCGATCGTAGTGTTAAGATGAATTTTCTTAAATCTTTATTTATTTTATATTATCCGTCTTGGTTAGGTCTTACTTTACTTTACTATACCATATTTTATTATGTCCTCTTACATCTATAGTCCTTGTTTTAGCTGCTGCTAGGCTTTGTTACTTTACTTTCCTTACTTCTTGTTTTTTTTTTTATAGCCAAGATTATCCCGTTCTAAGTTATTTATTTCATCTTTTAAGTTAACGTTTTCTATCATGTTGAAGATAGGAATCTTTATTTCTGTTCTATTTTCTATAAAGGATCTATTCTGAATTCTTAACTTCCATCGCGCAGCTCGCAAAAAAAGTCCCCCTTTACTGCATAATTTTTTTCTTTAAGTCTTTTTTCATTTCTTTTCTTTAATATTCAAATGAATCTATTCAGATAATAATATTCAGATAAATCTATTCAGAACGACACTTAAGTGATATGTGTTGTGTTTTTTGCTAATCTTTCCTTTCATTTTGTACTTGATTCAATAAATGCACACGATCTCGGTTTGTCATCTGTGTAGAGAATCATAATTGTTCTTTGAATTTTTTTACTGAGCATTTCTTTTCTTTTTTTTTTTTATTTTTAGACCCACCACCACCATTTCTTATAGATCATTATTTTCTTTTCAGTCCCTCTAGAGATGACTGAATGATCTCAAGTTATAATTCCAATGTTCCATAATTGTTGGGCAAAGGACTCAAAAAATTTTTATTTCGTCCGCGTTATGTTCTTCGTGGAAAAGAAATGAAATTTCATTATTTTCTAATAATATTAAATATTTTCTCAATTACGGCTTTCAAAGAGTGACAAATTTTTTTTTTACTTTATCCCTTAAATGTGTTCGTTACTACTCGAGTTATATAATTTCATTTTTAATTAATTAATTAATTTAATATAAATATAACAAAATAATAAAATAAATTTAATATATAAAATAATAAAAATATAATAAACAAATGAAAATAAATTTCAAATAATAATTAAATAAAAAAGCCAATAAATAAAGAAGAATTGAGTAAACAATTAATTATTTACGGAAATATTTTAATAAGATTTTTTTTTTTGATCAAATAATGGTTTAGAAAAATTTAATTTTTTTGCAAATACAAATAATAAAATAAATTGAAAAAAAAATAAATAAAATGGAAACAATAAAAGTATTGTATAAACTTTTAACTTAAAAATATGTTTATACGTAATCCTGCGATTCCAGAACTTCAAGACTGCAAGTGAGAATTTTGAACTATTAGACCAAAGATATTATCTGAAGATCACACTGTTACAGGGAATATTTGAAGATATTTACAAAAAAAAAAGAAAAAATTTAATTTTCTTTGTGTTATTAAAAATGTAATTTAGTTTAACACACAAATTTTCAGTCTCAATATTTTTAATTATCATGTAGAGAGCTTTTGCTTGTAAGCCTATTAGGGTTAGGTAGACAATGTCAGTGCCTACTCGGTTACTATAACTTTAGATTTTTTGGTGTATTTTTTTTCATTTGTTTTCTTAACATCTATTCAGTCTACCCGGATACCATGACTTTAGATTTTATGGTGCTTTTTTTTGTTTTCTCTCTCTTAACATCTATCCACAGAAAAAGTTTTATTGTCCCTAATACTTTATTTTATGCCAACACATTGTACGCCTCAATACATGCAAATTTTCTCATGTAGCAGTTTGCTCTTCCTTCTAATTTTTTCTTTTTTTTTTTTTTGCTTTTTAATAACTAATACACACACTTGCACATTTGCATTTTAATATCAATCAATTGCCTTAAAAACCGGATTCTTGGCGTAGGGGAAAAAAAAAGATTGAAAGCAAAAAGTGAAAGGAACAAAAACCACATGAAAATAGTGAAAATCCTTAAACAATTATCAGTATCTCTGCGTATGTATGTGCACGGATATAAAAGAAACTTGTGCACACATTATTACTTACTAATATATGTTTCATAAAAGTTTCGTATATAGGCTCCGGTAAGGGTAGATACTTTACAACAAACCCGTATAAACCGAAAAATTATAAAGTTGTGGATCTATGACAAAGAAACAAAAAAAGGAAAAATTAAAGTAAAAACTGCATACAAACAATTATATGTTCATATATGAATGCACAACGCCATGCATTGATATGTGCATGAAGAATATAATGCCCCCCTTTTATAATGGTGTTCTATCTATGCATTCAAACTTTACTTTGTAAATGCGATGCGTTTATAGTCGACTCGAAGACAAGCTAACAAATTGCTTGTCATTCTTTTCTCCCCAGGCAAACGTACGGAAGGAAATAATCTCATATATATATATATATATATATGTATATAGTTTCCATATGCATTCTCATAGATATAGGAACATGTAATTTTCACAATGTTTGCGGCGTTACATTTTCGCAATAATGTTTACAACAATTGTCCTTCGCTTTATATGTTCGTATGCCTTTTATCTATCTATCTATGTATACATGTAGTTGTGTATATTTATATAAACATATCTATATTTATGTATATTCATGTTTGCATAGAATAGTTTGTTCATATGCCAAAAGGCATAACTATTGAGTTATAATTTCATCCAATATTGTGCACATATGTTTGACTGAGAGTATAAAAGGTTTTCATGCGCATCCATTCATTTACTATGTCCCCTGGCGAAGCCATGAAGGATACACTATAGTCCAACAGATTAAGTTTTAAATGTTTATACTCGTAATGCTCGAAAACGATTTGTACGTATTATTGTATGCTTTAAAAATTTGGTTTATAAAACTAAACGAAAAACTAAAAAAGAAAAAGTGTGAGAGAAAACAAATTTGCCAAAAAAACATTTTTATTTAAGTAAAAAAAAATGGCTTAAGCTGTTGACTGACAGTTTTTTTGGAGACTCAAATATGTTTGAAAATCTAATGGCATCGATTAAAATTGTAAGCACTTGACGCTTTCTAAAAAAAATATCACTTTTTAGGAAGGAAAAAATGACCATATTAATTCCGAATTTGATCAGTCGTGTAAATATAGGGTCATCCATGACGTAGTTCTGTAGTGAACGTAACTAAAACACACTTCTGGTTGAGATTTGGGTCCAATATTTTTTGTTCAATATATTAATTGGATTTTGCCATTATTTGTGGAATCCAAGATTATTCAAATGTCCATCATCTTGGAATGGAACCTTTAGACGTGACAGAGATGCATTTTCTTTTTTCGAAAATATAATGTCTCTTGTCCGACAATATGATATAATTTCAATTATTTATGACGTTATTATTCATTAGATAATTGGTGACACAAACGAATTCGATTCGATTTACATTGTAGGACTTTAATGTTGTAAGCAAATCCAATGTCCAACTTTACACGGCTGGCACTGACCATAGCTTTTCATCGTTGCAGAAACTGCGGACTAAGCTGTCGCGATGATTGATTGACATCACCTCAATCTTTTATAGTTTTTAATTTAATTTTTCTATATATTACACACACACTATAGTTTTTATTGCCATTTTGTACGCACATAAGGCATTTTAACGCCAATTTATTAATTGTTTTTTGGAGATATTAAGAATGGTATGCCTAAGCAGGAGTTTATTGATACTTTGAACACTTGCCAGAATTATGATTATGAATGAATATAATTATTTTGAATTTTTCAGATTATTATTTTATTTTTATTTTGTCTTACTTTTTATAAAGCAATTTCTACTCGAACAGGCATCGAATTTAATTGGCTAACATGACTTCCTAATGCATAAGTCGTCAGACCATACCTCTTAGCTTTTAGTTACTTGGTAACCATGAATTTGATACAAAATGCAAAGCATATTTTCGGACAACATTTTTTATTAGAACAATATGCCCAATTCATAAAAACGATATTGCAAAAAAAAAAAACTCTTTAACAGCTTATAACGAAAAGCAGCTTATTTGACCGAAACA
Organism: Glossina brevipalpis; assembly: GCA_000671755.1. Classification (NCBI taxonomy): domain Eukaryota; kingdom Metazoa; phylum Arthropoda; class Insecta; order Diptera; family Glossinidae; genus Glossina; species Glossina brevipalpis. The sequence goes on from KK351094.1 coordinate 807,864, forward strand.
TATTTTTCTACTTTAAATCGAAAATCGTTCTACAGCGATTTAAAAGACATCAACTGAAAACATTTTTCATGTAACATATTTTGTGAAAACTTTCTCTATAGAAAGCAACGTATCTGCATAGTTTCCAGCTCAAATCAGTGTGAATAACGCAACAAAGCCATCAATCCATTCATTCATACATTTCCCATCATCTCATTCTAAACAGTTCTTCTGTTTTTTTTTTATTTAAATTTAATTTTTTTTTCTCTTTTATTTGATAGTTGCACCAGTATGCCGACAGAATCAACGTTTTATGTATAGTACGGGACGGCATGAAACAGTTAAAATCGCTTGTGAGATTGAAGCAAATCCAGCGGAAGCGGCATACGTGTGGAAATTCAATGCAACACTTGGCGAGACAATCGATATACCGGCATCTCTAGTAGTCATCGATCGTGGACGCAGCATAGCGCATTACACACCGATGACAGAAAATGTAAGTATCCTTTGCTTTGTCTGTATATGTCTGTGTTCATGCCTGCATGAATGTACTCTACTAGGAAATACAAAGAAAATTGAAAAATGATGAAAGAGTTAACAATGAATGCTCTTTGCGAAGCACGTGTGTACGGCTGTTTATTTGTGATTTGCAATTGTTGCTGACTAAATTTAGAAAACTTAACATTGACTGCGTACACATGCGGGGAACATCCCAGCTTCGTTGTGCAATAAAGCTTATATTGTCACCGAATGGTGTGCCTCTTGTCTGTTTACTTGCTGGCCATTTGTCTCTACCATAGAGAGCGAAAAGCCAAATCTTTGATAAATTTCACTTGTCATGTTGCATTTTCATTATGTCAATGCGTAAGTATACACACTATACTAGGTCTGTCACTTATCTAGTCTAAAAAGTGATAAATCATCGAATTCAAAAATCGATTCGCATAATTTTGCAAATGAATCGAGGTTTTTAGCTTTTATTGCATCCACACAAAGTTATTGTTTCGGTTACTCTTCGCGCGTATACATTGCCGTCTATGACAACGAATGAATCCGTTTACACATGTGTGTGTGTGTTTTAGTTTGTGCGTGGAATATATCTTGTATGCGAGTATGTTATTGCAAGCTTGACTAAAATTAATCGCATTTCACTTGGAGTTGCACTGACATTGTATTCAACGTTACAGGATTACGGAACGTTATTATGCTGGGCTAGCAATGAAATCGGAGATCAAAGTGAACCTTGTGTTTATACCATTACCCCAGCAGGTAAGTAATTATGTTACGATGCATACATGTTTATTTCCTACTGTATCGTATACCGCATGTAAGCTTGTTACAGATTCTACCTGCTCTAAGAACTGATAATTATTAACATATATAAAGGAAATGGAAATCAGTATTACTTGTTGTCATCCTATTGCTAAATGTATAAATAATCATAAGATAAATTCGTAGAAATCGTTATAATGGTACATTACCGCGATATCTAAAACCTCAACTCTGTAATGTCGTCTATATTATGTTTGGAAAATTTCATTTCAAATTTCACTGTAGTGTTTATCGCACATGCAGTTGTGTAAGTACTAGGAAAGTTGTGGTTGGGAAAAATATCCACTTTTTTTTTCATTATATTTTGTAGGCCAATTTCGGATTCGATATTACAGGAAAAGTCTTAAATCATATAATATATGATATAATAAATAATTACGATAAATATATGAGATCGATTAAAATACGTAACATTTTTAAAAAATTAAGAATCTATCAAGTTTTTAAACTGAAGAATAGATTCTGAAATTTGACACAGATTGCCATTAAAACAAAGTTTTGACTGTGGACTACAGTTTATAAAAAACATTAAAATTTTCTAACCTTAAAGTTGGAATAGACGGGAATAATTCATATGATCCATCTTTTCCTACTTCGCAATCAAATTTCATATACATTTTCTAGAAATGTTACGGACTAAACGCAAAATAGAGTGGATAGCACGTAGTATTCTAAAGTAAGACGACGGCACGTAGGATATAAGATAATAACATGCAGTAAGATGTAATAATATGCAGGAGAATACCTTGGATCACAGCACGATATCATAAGTCATGGTATTAGATAAATAAAAAAATTCATGGCATTCATTATATATTAAATGCGTTAAATATGTGCCATTTTCATCAACAACTATTACGCTATCGGTGTAGATCTTTTGACATTGCTGGGCGAAAAATTGAACAAAACGATATCATAAATTTATCGAATTTTTTGAGCCGTTTAGTTTTTTGATTTTTGGCAAAGTTGACAAATGTCAAAGTGTTTTTTATACCATATACCATACAGTGATAAAAGGTGTAGTAAGTAAGATACAGTTATAACAGCAGGAAGGACCTAAGATAGACCCATTCTTAGTGTCGATCGAGTTGGTCTATTTGTCTGTCGGTCTGATTTCCACATATATATTTTTGTGTTCACATTATAGATCAGAGACAATTGACGAGATTTGGTGTATAGATGTGTTTTGACCGAGGGAATGATAATATTTCTTAATTGTCTTAAAAAATTTGAATCGAACAGATAAAGTTCTTCGAGTCCCTCCTAAATATTTCTTTATATGACAATATAGTCTAATTTTTAATATATTCCATAACAAAATTTAACATGGAAACTAATAAATTAATTTGGACTATGTAAGTCTATTCGTTTAATCCCTTTTGAATGAATTGGCAAATGTAAAAATTTTTTTTTTTAAATATCTGTGACCTATCAAATTCCACACGGGGTATTCTTCACTTCGTAGAATTGGTGTTACGAGAATTACGCGACTCTAAAAGTATCTGTTGGGAAAAGCAATTCCTTTGGAAATTTTTTAATGTAAAAATTCAAGAAAAAGTGAATAATAGCTTCCATCGTTTAAAATTATTTGATTTCATTTTATTCTCAAAATGTCAATAAGCACGATCACATTTTTTTTTTGAGCGCAGAGTACTTTTGAGAAGCTGATCAGGAAGCCAGCATTCGCAAACTGAATTTCTGGTTCCCGATGGTTCACAGTGGGCCCAAATGTAATCGAAAGTTGTTGGGTTATCATGCAGTTCTCATTCTATCCCATTCGCTCTACTCAACTAAAATTGAGAGAACATAACTTGTTAAAAATATTTTACGTCCTTCTTACAATAGATTTTCTAATACATTTTCCTATGGATCTGCAATTCCAGCATCTTAAAATTGTGATTCCATCTTCATCTTCATCTTCATTCTGTTTTCTCGACAATTAAATACTCGAAGATTTCGCTCTTGCTGCAAGACTTTTACTCGTCGTTTCGGTTTAATCAAAAACATGTATAATTGTGTAGCCGAATTCATAATCGACTTCAAAAATATCATTCTAAACTTTTATTTCATGGCAGAAACATTGAAAGCTTTCAAGTCACTCTCAGTGTAATACCTATGCAATGATTGTCTTAATGAAGCTACACCAAAGCGTTTTCGATCTTAAATGAACATAAATACTTTCTCAACACCTCTTTATTAATTAGAGATCAACAGCTAAAACACTAGAATGAAACCCCCCAGTAAGGATGCATTTGGCGTACGGACACTTCTCGAAGTGCTTGAGGAAGATTGAAAGTTCAAGAATAAAATTTATTGCGAATAGTGATTTTTCTACCATCTACTCTCAAAGCATTAGTTATGACCATAAAAAATTTTTTTTTTTTTTGCAATAGTTTACGCTACATTATCCCTTAAGTAAAGTTCAATATTTGTCCGAGGGTTCGTAGCGGGGTATTTCGAAATTCAAACTGTCAATAAAAGAAATGGGAACTGAAGTTATCTTCACAAGTACAGTCTTAAACAATATTTATATTGCTTTGACTTTTCGGACAGAGTGTGTGACTTCAATAGTACCTCAGGTCATAGTAGCAACTTCGTGGCCTTTATCTGTGTTAGCTGTCGCCATATCAATATTTTTACATTCCTTTGCCATGGTGGCTGAAATATGCAGGATTGACTCTAAAAAGTCAAGCACTACTTTAAAAATCATTCCTTCTTCGGATAGCAATGAAATAATGAATCTTGTGACGCTAACACGAGCCATGTTGTAGAAGTCAAAAATATGCAAAATCTACTACGAAAATTTCATATGGCACTTATCAATATTTGATTCAGGTCTTTCAGCTCGATTATTTATTTATCTATGTATTGTTGATTAATACGGATGAATTTTCGTCCTAATACCTTCACTACTGGCCAATTGCGGGATATTATGTTTATATGCATGTGTGCAACATAACTTGATATCAAGCTTCCTTTTTCGATCGAATTTTCGCAATCAATTCGATCGAAAAATTTTCGAAATCACTTCGATTCGAATTTTTCGAACAGTCAGACAGTATGTTTAGTTCCTTTTATGTCGGTTCATCTACTTTCGACTTAAACTTTAAGACGCAAGTTTTCTAAATGTATTCATAAAATTCGATGCGCTAATATGTTTTACCGCAGAACAAATATCATTGAAAATAGATACGATTGGCTCCTAGGTTAAACGATATTCTAAAAACGATCCGTTATAAAGTGGTAGGATATTAATGGCAAGCTTTGCTTTATTATAAGATTGTAACCCCTTTTTTTTATTTCACTTAGAAATTTTAAAGCATTAACCTTTTAAGACTAAATTTAAGATCCATACTAATGATGTAAGGCAAAGTTTGACAATCTCTTTCATTGCTAGTAAACTTATGCGTATGCAGACAGATTCGATTAATTATTTTTGAATTTGAATAATGAGATCTACCATAGAAGATTGGGTAAAAACTAATTTCGTTTAGAGATAGTAGCCATATTATCAACAGCTAGACAGAGGACTATTTACATTGATTGAGAATGAATGTTGTGCAGATTTCGATAAGTAGTTCTCTGGATTACGATTCTTTTGGTTAATTTAATATCAATCAATGCAAGGGTCAATACAATCATAGCATACACATGTATGTTTATAGTTGAGAATCTACATTCAAATACGTAACCATATAAAACATAAATGCATTTGTCTTTACACACAGGTGAGCCAGATCCTTTGATAAATTGCACTTTGCTCAATCAAACTTCGACTGGCTTTCAAATTGAGTGTATGGAGGGTTTTGATGGTGGCCTTCAGCAAGACTTTATTATGGAAGTTTATGTAAATGGAACAACACGGCATCCAAAAATCTACAAATCAAAGTAAGTACAACAGCAACAAGGCCAATGCTACTAACGTTAAAAGCGATAGTATAGCGATGCTGGCAGCAAATTTTTGCTAAACCCATCGAAAATGCGGCTAAAACGAAATGTTTTCTTTTTTTGTTTTTTTTTTCTCTTTCCGATTTTTCATTTCGTTCTTTGCTGATAACATGTGGATGTTACATAAATGTATGCAAATTGCATTTTGAATATACTCTTACGGTATTGCTTCGGGATACTGCTAGTACACCATACTTTGAGGTACGTGGCTTAATACCGGGAGCGGGTTACAATGTTTTTCTAATCGCTCACAATAGCAAAGGACGGAGTAATGCTACTATATTGCAAGTGTACACATTAAAGGATCCTGAAAAACAAACCGGTAGGTATCCGTTATGAAAACGAGACTTTTTTTTTCAAATTTTATTTAAAATGGAATTTTTTTCAGTTCTATTTATAGCTTTTATTTCAAAAATTTTTCTTTAAATAACTTTTTCAGTTATAATAACCTACAAAAAATCCTTTGTTAACAAAAACATTGAAAGAAAACCAAATGATTTCCCAATTTCTTTAAATATAACTCACACTCAGACTAGTAAAAAGCAAAGTAAGATAAAAGTATAAATTTTTTATAATTTAAACAAAAAAAAAAACAAATTATTTTGATACTCTTTTTCTTTATTATACTAAAATAATTATTATTAACAAATTTATTTATGACAATAATTTTGCTAATAAAAATAATAAAATTTTACTTAAAAATTTTTTCAAAAAAAAACAAAAAACAAAAATGAATGTTTCCTATTTAGATTTGTCCCTGGCTTATGCTCCGGTGATAGAGGATATACGCCCATTTCTGGGCATATTGGTGGGTATTGTGGGCAGCATAGTCCTAGTGGCTTTGATTATTGTAATCATTGTACGTATGCGCGGTTCTACTGGACGTGACCGGAATAATTACACTCATGGTCATACTACAACAACTACCACAACCGCCACAGCCACAACACAGGGACATCGTCATAATAATACTGGTATGAATGGTTTACATAATGGCAGTGACATTCACGTGGGGAGAGGTAATTGTCATGTTACTAGCAGTTTGGATAGCATTGACAAAAATCCTGATATTATACCACACGGTAAGTGTCAAAAAGCACAAGGAGAAAAACACTAACAACACAAACCATGTCTACTCTTATGGACGGTCACACTTATGATAAAAAAAATTTATATAATTTTCAGATGGTCACGATGAAGACGATGAATGGACTACCTCGACTACTCATAATCACACTTACGCTACGGCTGCTTTAGCCGAACAAAATGCTGTCATCACCTCATCAACATATGATCACATAGTACCTACGTACGCGGTGGTCGACAAAAAGTCACAACAGCAGCATATGCAGCAATTACAACAGCAACAGCAGCAGCAACAGCAACCGACAGCAACACATCATCATCCGTATGTGCAGTATAAAACTCTGATGCCCATTAATAAAATGGGAGCTTATAGCAGCCAGCAACAGCAACATAAACAACAAGCAAATAAGGTAAACTCGTTTATAGTTCGGTTAAGTGGTTCATATGAACTTCACGCGTTTGCATTTATTATTAAAAAGCCGAGTTTAGAATCGAAAAAAAAACTACTTTAGAAAAGCAACAGCAACTGCTTTGAAATTGAGGAAGTAATTTCTGACTTTATCAAACATTTACATTACACACAGACACAGCCACACACACATGGACACACACATACACACACGCATATATACACAAATAGCCATAGCCAAGCAAGCTCTCTCTCTCTCACATTGTTTTATACGATTTTAAATTAAAAGCTAGTTCCGTGTAGTTCCGATATGCTTCTGTGTGGAGCAAACCACAAAATACATACACATAAGCATTTACACACAAACGTACGAGCACATTTTCAAGAGAAGAGAGTAACGTAATTTCAATATTAGGCTTTATAAACAGCAACCTGAGCATAGTGTTCGTATGTGAAACCATATTGTCGTCGTTTGTTAAGTCTGCCATATATGCACTTGTTTAACTGTGTGCTTGTGTATCAGATCAACTCTGCGGTTTACCATCACTGACTTAACTTTACTTTACCCGTTTAGATATAAACTTTATATACACATTTGCATACAGAAGACATACACATTCGTGTTCATATTTTGAGGCCATAATTGATAGCCACTGTAATCACTTTTGTATGGTGTGGTTACTGGTCGGTTATCTATTTGACTGTAACACTAATAAGCTTTACCGACACATACCTGTACGGTTTTGTTTGAAACCTGATGTTCGTACGGTACTCGATGTTTAGTTTAGTTTATTATCCGACTATGTAACCATATTGTCATTGAATGACTAGCTGCTTGGTATCTTTTTAAAAGATATTGATTAATAATTTTAAATTAAACCTCAAACTCAATCAATCAGAAATCTGACTGTAATCGAGATGAAAGAACAAAAAAAAAAAACACATAAGAAAACCACATAGTTGTCGACGAATTTCTGGTACACTTTAGCCAACAATAAAATGCATAATTTATTGCTTCTTATATGCATTACTAAAGAGTAATCAATATTAACTTTAAGCATTATCTGACAAGATTTCTTGTAATTCATATTATCAGACATTTTCTGATAAGAAGTCTGATAATTCGTGTAAGAAAATATCTCTTAGTAAAATGGAATTCCAAATCGATTGACCTAAACTCATGTATCTATTCTTCGTCTTCTGCTTTTCTAATATGATACGAACTTTAATGAATACCCTGGAACCGTGTCCGTGATCCAATTGGAAAAGCGACTTTAAAGTTCAAAATTGTATTAATATCGGAAAAAGAAGAACACAAATGTATTTAAAACAATACATTGTGAGGAATGAATTTTCCCCTTTGGAATAATTCATGGATTTCATTTTGTCTCAGTTCTGATTAGTCATGTCAGTCTTGTCCAGGGATCTGTGGGATTGAACTAACTTCCAAAATACAAATATTTTCTTTATGATCCGAATTCTATTTGTAAATTAAATTAATATTATTTAACACAATAGGTTTTTAAAGGTAAACAGTAACAGTAATTCATACCTATTATCTCTATTAATACTTGGCATGACTGTACCCAAGGAAAAGTACTTAACCTGATTGCTTTATTACTCTGATTCTATTGGTTAACACCACATTAATTCGTTGTCGTCTGTCCATTTGATCTCCTACTTTCTGTTCGAAATCTATTGCCATTCGGCTGCTGTGATTTATTTTTTAACGGATTTACTCGGACAATAATCTACCTCTACGTCGTATTTAATTGCCGATTGCCAGCAGAAAAGAGGAAAAGGAAGTTCTCTTCTTCTTTCTCTTTACCTAACTCTCAACAGATTGGCGTTGCCAATTGGCATAATGCACATTCGAAACCAACTGCTGCCACTTCGAATGTGATAATTCCCATTCAGTAATATAGTCTGAAGCTTACAGCTTTGAAACTCTAAATTGATTATGACTCTAATGTAGAATAGTTAAAACTACAATGAGTACAATGAGTAAAGAATAAGTGAACCTAAGTAACGTATATGGTAGAAATCTTAAAACACTACCATAGAATAAAACGTAATGTAAGCTAAGTGTGGACCAAAATAAATATGCGATTTTGATCCTCACAATGTTTGTCTTTGGTCTCAATGCCTGCCAAATCGAGTCGAGTCCTTTAAAATTAAAAAAATCCTGATTGATTTCTATACTACACAAAATTTATTTGTGGTTGATATAAAACAGATCCAGACGGCTCTATATTTGATCAGCGTGGGATTGATTCTAGATGGTTATAGTCGCATGTCCACTATACGACGCTAAAATTTTAAAAGTATAAGAAATGGGAACGAATAGCTGAAATGTATATCACACACAGATATACTCTCGGATTAATCGATCTATTATGAAGATGTTAGGAACCGTATGGAATATATATATATTTGACTACTATCCTGCTCTATGTGCGTTCGTTTAGTCTTTATTAACAGTGAAACTTTAAAAGTAGCAGAAATTAAAATAAATATCTGAGAAAAAAGTTTAATGTGATTTGTTCTCCAAAGCAAAAAATTAATATAATGTCAACTTCACAAATTTCAAAAACTAGATGAGATGATGTGCTTCTAAGATTAATACCTGAATGTTTCCTTTGTTTTTCATTGAATGACAACAAATTTGTATGCAAAGGTAGGAAAAATGAAAAACATATGAGGAAAACGAAATTTTTTCATTTCTTGTTGCTGTCCACATTGATGTATAGTTCTAGCAACTATAGGCTTTTCTTCTCAATTATTCTGACGGAGGAAATACTGAACAAGTAGTTAGATAAACAAGATGGCTTTAATTTTTCGAGATTAGACATGTTTTGCTATAGAATAGAAATCAACAGACACACGTAACTCTCTATGGAGTGCATTCTTATATTCGCAACGTAAGACATATAAAGACTGTCTTAAGTCTTTTTTTACCGCTGCATTTAAAAATTTGAATAAAAAGTTTTCCTCGAAAATATATATATTTAAGCATAAAGTCGAGCTAACAATTTTTAGTTTATGGATTGACAAGAGAGAGTTTAGCGATCTAGCGAAAAAAAAAGTTTTAACTGAACAGATCAATGTGTTTTCTAAAAACGGTTCACCTCATTTGTGCTGCAGTGTAGTGGCTTACAGGTATCAAATGAAAAAAGGTGATGATCTACCCTCAACTGGCTTTTGAAGGAATATGACGTTCATTAAAATGATTTGTTAGACCATCTGTCTTCGAAGGCCAATTTATGGGTTCAATTTATGAATACCATACGTACGTAGCAAGGTAACATTTAAATGATTTATGACTTTTGGTGAAATAAAAATGATTACTCTCCTCTTGAAGACATTAGTGACAAATGTAAATTTAAATAAGGGAAACTATCATTAATTTTTGTATCAAAAAAAGAAAAAAAATCTACAAAATAATGACTACTTTTCTACACATGCGCTTGCTATTTGACATAGCACATATAGACAGGTACTGACAGCCCTTGCTGGCAATTTAGTTACCGTGAATTCTCGTCATCAGCGAAAAGTTCTTGTTGATATGATCTGACAAAAATTTACGACTCACAAGAATGTAAGTTTTATAAATCGAAGGTTGTTGGAAACTTCGATTTGCGGGCCGCATTGATTTTCTATTACCAATCATTTGCTACATATTCTCATCGCATACTTTTCGAAGCATACGGGTGAATGCTTTCTTGATAATTCACGGTGCTTTGAGTGGTTTAAAAAATTCAAAGGTGTCGATTTTGACGTTAAAATGCGAAGGAGATTGAAAACCAACGAAAAAGTTTGAAGTCATCGAATCAAAAGTATTGTTGGATGGGGACGACCTTCATATGCAATAAAAAATCGTCGATCAATTAAATATAACACGAGAAGCCGTTTCCACGCGTGAGAAAATCATGGGAACGATCCAGAAGATGGGAAAATGAGTTGTACATGAACTTTGGATATATTTCGAGAATCCTAAGCGTAAAAGACCTTGCCTAACTCCAGGTGAACTATTGACATACGACATTGACTACTGGGCCATATCGGTAGGGACGAAAGACAATGCTCTGTGTTTGGTAGGATCAGAGAAAGTTGTGATCAATTATAAATTGGTAAAACTTGGTGAAACCAAAAAGTGATTTTGCTTCATGGTAAGACACCATCACGCAAAATAAAACTGGTGAACTTGTCAAATGAGGCGTTGATTTTGGAAATACTTCTGCAGCTTACGTTGTGGCTTACTCATCAGACTTGGTTCCGTCTGATTGTTACTTATTTATATTGTAATGCAAAAATGTACGAAAATTACCTGATTTTTCTCAAATGAGCAACAGTTTCTTTTTTGGCATGGCATCCACAAATTTTCAGACCAATGGCAAATGCACGGCTAGCGATGGCCAATAATTCGAGTAAAATATTTTTTATCGTTTCTACACAGTAAACTCGTAAGCTCTATACAAAAATTTCCATTTTTTTTTTTTTTTACACACATACCTAAAATATAAGTAGATAAGTATCCTTTAAAATGTTTTAGATGTATCATCAATAAAAAAATGGCTCTGTGAATAATACTTTTTTTTTGGGTCTTACTAATGAAATAAAAGTGTTAACGAGCGTACCTTTTTCATATTCCAAAGTTAGAATAATTTAAAAAAAAGAGACTGCCAAACAGAACTCTGAAAAACGATCCTGCCAGGAGTCGAACCTGGAATCTTCTGATCCGTAGTCAGACGCGTTATCCATTGCGCCACAGGACCACATTGTAAAGTGGCGAATGATTACTTTATTTAAATTTTATGTAAAAATGTAGGATATAAATAAAATAATAATTCTCTCTGATCCACTTTTTAAAATTGTTTAACTTTCGAGATCATGCTTCTCCATGTAAACAAATAAATTTTCAAGAACCAAGCCTAACTCTTGATTTTACTGTAACTGCGACAAGAGCAATAGTTGTGCCGCTAAGAATATTTTGATTTTATTTTAATTTATTTATTTCCATACCAACTTTAAATAAAAAGCAGTAGAAAATACTGAATTAGCAACTTTAGCGAACATTAATTTAAAAAAAGAATAATTAATAACATTTCCAGTAACATACTACCAACAAGATTTGAACCCTCATATCTTCTCACCCGCACTAGAGCACTCCATCCCCTACGCCACAATGCCGTAATTGCTCGTATTGAATAATTAGTTTATTAAGACATTTTGCACAAATTAGAAATGAATAAATTTATGACATCGATCAAATATTTAACGTTGCTTTCGAAATCGTACTTCCTTGTGTACATAAATATGCTTTTTTTTTTTTGAGAATATTATTCAAGAACCAAACCGAACTTTTGATTTTCCTGTAACAGCGATTACGAAAAAAATTGTGTCGACAAGAATTCTTAGATTTTCTCTTACTTTCGTTATTCCTCATCTAAGTTTAAATAAAAACTATTTTTAGAACATTATTTTTCAAAATAAAATAGAGCTACAACTGTCAGATCTTTTTTAGTAGCATACTTTGTGGTTTGCTATGAAATGCTCCCTACAATGAGAATTAAAATTTATACGAGAGATTTATAACAAAGTAAGAATTCAAAAAGGGAATTCTACTCAAAAGTTGATATTGAAATCTACCTCTCAAACTTCATTCACTGCAAGATTCTATTTTAGTTATTTTTACTATTCGCATTTATAGTGAAATTGAGTATTTTGTTTTTTTTTTATTAATTTCGCTTCTATAGAATTATGTTCATTAAAGAGAAATAATCGAGATTTATATTGATTCTCTCCCTGAACCTACCCTTTCTGGTCATTAAAATCGCAAGCTATCATGAATATGTAATAAGTATTCCCCAAGTTGTTCTTAAAGAGATATGGGGCTTATATACATCGAATCTTACTTTATAATAAAATTATTATTATTATGATTATTATATAATTTCTGGACTAATGAAATAAATTCTCTCAAACTAAGAGAAAAGAAACAATTAAGATAATTATATTCACCTTTACCGAATTTTTTATACCCTTAACGTTTATCTTTCAAAAAGGGGATTATATATTAATAGTTGGGCGTGGCAGGCTTTTTCTGCTTTTATGGAATACCATGGACATTTTTATTTTACATTTTATGAGCACTGAGCAAAAGTGCCAGTGAAAAGACGAGTTTTCAGCTTATTTCACATGGCAGGCATGGTCTGTAATCGATTTGATCTATTTTCAATGAAAGAAATTCCAATTTTTCTGCCAAATTTGAAGCCGATATCTTCATTTTTGCGACCAAGAGAATGTTTACCGCAGACAGTATACAAACGCACAGACGGACAGACGTACATGTTTAAATCGATTTTAAATTTGTTGCTGTATACTTTGTGGGGTCTCTGATGTTTCCTTCTGGCCATTACAAACAAAATGACCTCTCACCTTTGGTAAAAGTTTGTAATACCATATGATGTAACCGTTCAGATGGTTGAATGAATATTGAAAATTAAATAAAACTTCGTAGAAACAGCTAAAATCGAATATTGATTAAATCACGTGAATACTTTTGAAATTCTAAAAAACACCGGAAATTTAAATTATCCACAGGCTTTTCTGTACCTAAAAAAAATTCGATCTCCTTTATACATCCGTTGGACAGGAAATGTTTGCTTTTAAACAAATTTCAACAAACTTACGAAGCAAAATCATTAAACTGAAAATGAATGAACGGAATTAATGCAAGGTGTGCGTCATATATACGTTAAGTACAAATGTGTGTGTAAGCACTTTTATTAAATAAACATAATTTCAGAAATCCATTAGTGCTCAGGGAAAGCTTTTATGCTTTTATAAACTAATATTAGAATATATACTTATGTAAGACATGCATCAAAATCATTAGTATTGAAATTATACTGTTAAACGATGTATTTTCAAATAATATTATTTCAACTGTAAAGCATTTTTTTTATATTTTTTTGCATTCCTATCTTAGACTGATTTAACACACGCCGATTTGATGGTCACGGCAGCTGGTCAACAACGTTTGGCGGCATCCTATTGCAGTGCCACTCTGGGACGTCATCGACAAGCTGACTTGAAACGAGCTGAACCTAATATTTATTCTCAGGTAATTCCCATGATTGATAATGATAATATGGACGAAGCATATGCCGGAAGAGAAGGTGATCATAATATTGGTAGTGATGGGATAAAGAGAAGTGTTACTTTTATGTCAGGCTATTCAACCAAAGTGTAGTAAAACTTTTGAAAAGAAAAAAAAAAAAAACGTTAAATAAAATAACAATACTTAAGAACAAATTTCGAACGTTTAATTATTCAAATTATTTCAAATGAAAAACTTTTATTCATTAGAAAATGTATTAACACTTTTGTTACTATTAGTGTTGATATTGCGTAGGAACCAACGACTCTGTTCACATCTCATACCTCATCAAACAGATTGATATCATGTTATTGTATTACATAAAGAGGATTTTCGAGGAAACATTTCGATAAATTGAGTGGTAATCACATCAATAATACCATAAAAAATGCGACAACAACTCTTTGTATATATCTGTATTAATAAATAGTATTTTATATATTCATTTGTATGCATACATGCATGCAATGTGGGTCAATGTCAGCCATGCATGCATGCATGAGCTCTTATAACGAGTTTCTCTCAAAAATCAAATGAATATTAAAAAAAAAAAAGAATTAATTTTTCATACTTCAATCATTTACAAAATGTGGCAGAAAAACGCCTGTGCATAGGCAGCTATAAAATCCCTTCATTCATGTATGCATATAAGCATTATGGCCAGTAAGCCACACATAAATCCTCTCCTTTCGTCCGCAACTCTTCCCAACTCTTAGAACAACATCACTTTAATTTGCCACAGTTTACTTTCACGTTCACGTAGTAACGTAGTACTGTTATGCATTTTTGTATCCATTGAAATAAAACTCATGCATATGAATGCGTTTTTCTGGTACGATGGGGATAACCATGTACCAACATATCATATATTCATGGGCACATACATCTTGTACATATGTTTGCTTGCAGATTGATCTCGCCCATCATCCCATGTACTCGACGAGTCCTATGTTTGCTACGAATACCATCACTGGTGTCACAATGTCACATCCATCACAATTGGCCACTTTTACACCGCCACCATCCATATTCGCACATAAGGTGCTCCACACAAATACACAAACCACTCAGCAACAGCAACAGCAGATACAACACTCAGGCAAAAGCGGCGGTGGCGGTGGCGGTGGCGGAAGTGGTGATGTTGGTCTATTGCAAACAGCCGTAGGTAGTGTTTGCATAGCCGGCATACCAGCCACTCATCATAATACACAATCCATCATCTGTACGTCGCAGAAGAGACCACAATCGCCTAAAGCAGTGCCGTTGGCTGCAGCAGCCTCTTCCTCGTCTTCGTCCTTATCAGCAACAACGTCAGCATCAAATTCAGCACTGACATCTTCAGCGACACTGTGCGCAGGGGGCGTTGTTGGTAGTGGTGCTGGTATACTTTCTCTGCAAGGCAATGGTAATGTAGTCGGAGCTAACAGTATGGGAATCTCAGGTGTCTATCCTAACGAAGCGGTAAATATAACACATTTTTTTTTTGTTTTTTTTTTCTTGTTTTTTGTTTTTATTCATACAAATCTATGCACACACATATAAGTACATATAAATGTATGCGATAAACGTAAACCACTTTGACAGGAATTGAGTTGTCTGAAAATTCTGGCAAAAGCGAAAGGATTGCTGTGCTTTTAGTCAAGCGAACGAAATGTATGTAATACGCGTTTGTTACAACGACATTAAAAAATATCTGCTCGTACGGCGAAACTAGATTAGACACATAAACGTAGTAAAGCATAACAGCGTTATAATCTTATATTAAAAAAATCCCACCACCAAACCATCCCTGGAGTGTTTAAAAAAAACATGATGATAATTTTCCAGTTAACTGAGTGCAATCTGCATGCAATAATAATAACTTAGTTATGAATGGAATTGGTTGGCATTGCTTTAATGCCGATTTGGTGTCAAATGTTATAAATCCTTTTGTTTTTTTGTAAAATTTTTTGTTATCTTTTAAGTTTATTATTGAAACGTCCTTAAACGTTAAACAGTTTCCTTTTGATCAACGAATAATAATAAATAAAGACAGAGTTTGTTTGGCGTATTCTCACAATTATCAGAGGTGACGTCATCACCTTAGAGAACGGTTCAGTGTATAATGTCTTGTGCTTTTTTTTCTTTTTTTTATATTTCTCTAGAGATTTTGGCAAATTGATAATTGCAAAGCAATTAACAGCTAGAACAGCTTTACAGTTGTCATGTAGTTTTGTTGAAGAACACATTTTGTTGGGAAACGTTATTTTTGGAAAACAATAGGGTCTGAGTTATCTCCTTACTCAAGAGATTGATTTTCATTGAACATAATAATTCGTTTAAATTATCTTAAGAAGCAATACCAGTGTAACAGCCTAAAAAAGAAGTTTTTCTTTTGCCAATTTTTTTTCGGAACAGGAAGAGCGATAATAGAGTAATAATATATGAGGTTAAGTATTAAAAAAAAAAATATTTTTAAAAATATTAAAAAATGGTAACATTGTAACCATTTGCAACTCAAGTGCCTCTGCAGTAATCAGTATTATTGGTTCAAATCCAAAAATGATACATTGAATATACAAGTCGCTACCTAAAGAAACATGTTCTTAGATATATTGATTTAGGTAAGATTGACGAATATTTGAATGACAAATATTGAATTTTCGACCAAAAAAAATACTCTCTTTGTATCCTACGCCGTTTGTGGAAGATTGTATTATAAGTCCGTGCGGATGTATGTGACACCGTGAAGATTTGTCTCTCTGTCTGTCTGTGCATCTGCCTGCTTGACGTCTATCCATGTATCGTTGTGTTCAATCCACATTTCAATCACAATTTTTGAGATTGAAATTTAGTCTCCTGACTAGTCCAGGCTGTAAAACGGCTCTAATGCTAATGAAAATGAATTCGATCGAATTATTTATATTATGTAAATATATTGTAAAGATTGAAATGAAAGAAATGGAAATTATACGAATTGTGCCCCTTTGTTGTTCTGAAAAATTGTCCTTTAGGAAAAACTCATCTAAAATCTTGATCTGAGTTATGTTACTCTCTTATTACAAGTCTGCTTTGATTTTTTTCTATTAGTTTGCAGTCTCAGGACCATTAAAAAATCTTTCCATGTTCAAATATTTCTTCTTATTCTCCTCCAACAACGATGTTTAGCTGCAACATATTTCTTTTGCAGCATGTAACGCGTTCTACACTTTGAGTGAACTAATGAATGATAGAAAAGATAAAATCTAAAAGATGTCTAGTTATGTAGCCGAATTCACAATCAATACCAAAAACTTCATACTAAACTTTTAATTTCTTGGCAGAAGCATACGCTCTATGGCGAACTGCTCTCGCCCCTTTGTCTACTTAGCGATTGTCTGCGCTACACTAGAATTCTTTTAGTAATGCCTTGAAATGGTCATGAACACTCTTTAGAGACATCTGTTAGCACACTAGAAAAGTTAGAAATTGATACACAAAAGATTAAGCTGTAGCTTGCCAGCAACGGCTGTTCATTTGAGACAGGCACTTTTTTTAGAGGGCTTACGAAAAAGCCTGAAATTTCAAAGAAAATATTTTTTCAACTAATGAATTATATACCAGAAGTTTCAAAAGCGTCTATTAAGCTAATAAACAAATTGAATTTCTGAAGAATTTACGCTGGCATTGCCACTTAAGCATTTTCCCTATATATGGGACAAAAAATTGGGTGCTGATTGATGTTTGTTTTCGAAGATAAGATTCTGCAAATGGTTTTGTTTCCGAACTAACGACTATTAGTCTTGAAAAATCTAATCGGCATGAAATAATAGGTTTCGCGGCTTTCTTTCAAAAAAGGGTCTGAGCTAATTATATACCGCCATCGTTGCCTGCACCACAATCATTCGAAACTTCGCACTTTAGATAAAACATCTGAGTTCTACCTTTGCCTGGTTTCTCATATTGAAAAAGTAATTGAGTTAATAATTGTTCACATCACTGAGAATGACTTTACACTGATCACTGTTTTCAATATATTTTTGAAATTTTCAATTGTTCGCCTTTTCTTTCTTTATATATCATTTAATAATCTTATATATATATTATATAATATCAATTAAATAATCTTACTACCGATATAAGTTATAAGTGTTAATACATTTATTGTATTCAAAAATCTTTATAAAAAAAATTAATTTCTATAGGAAATATATTGAAATTATTTTTTTATTTTTTTCAATTTCGATTTCTATGAAATTTATAGACAACCAGCTCGACGGGACTCCTAAAACCAGTGCCGGAAGAGATATCTTACCATCATCAGCATCATCAAATTAGTGGCGAAAAAGTTTTGATTACTCAAGATCGTAACCATATAACACGTTTCTGACGATAAATTCAGGCGAACGCCATAACTACCCCAAATGAACCTCATGCCGCTACTACTGCTACCACAGCAACAACTACACAATTAAGAAGAAGAATTATGTCATTAGAATTGTAAGTTTAAATCAACAACAACAACAACATCAAGAACAGCAACTGCAACAAAAACAACACTAACAGTAAAACAAAGAAACCAAAAACCAAAAAGCAAAGCAAGAATCAGAAACTTTGAATTTATAAAGAACCGAAGAGAAGAGACCGACCACGTGAATTAATATCAAAAGTTTTCTTAAACTAAAAGAAGAAACAAAAACCAAAAAAAAAAAGTAAAAAAAAACAAAAAAAATTGAGTGAAACTTGCGACCTAAACAAAAATGACTATAATGGTATGTGATGTGAAAGCAAAATAAGAAAAACAGAAAAACAAAAAAAAAAAAATAAAAAAATAAAAAAGTATTTAAAGGAAACTAAACACAAAAACATGAATTAATTCAATACAAACAGTAACGAACGGTGTTAACTAAGCCACTAAAATCCTACCCATCCACTGTACAGTGAAACACTCCAACAGCTAACTGCCTAAATGAAATGAGAAAGCATTTAAGATACAAGACACCTACAATTACATACACACACTCTCGAAAAAGCTTAGACAACCGAAGGAATTCAAGACAGCACGTTTTTCTTTTACCTTTTTCTTTTATATATATATATTTGGATACATATATATATATATATATATATATATAATCTTAAGAATTGAAACCAGTTCTAGTTAAATCATTAACCCTGGTTGTGTAAAATATGAAAATAATATAAAAACGAAAAATGAACAAAAAAAAAAAAAAAAATTTTTAATGAAAAATGAAATTGTGTGTAAATATTAACTTACAAAGAACTTCCGTTTTTTTTTTCCTGTTAATTTTTTCTTGTTTTTCATTTTATTTTTCTTTAACTTGAAACCCTTAACAAATGTAATTAAATGTTAAACATGAAAAACTAAATAATCTAATAATTCATGTAATTTCCTCTTCTTCTTCTTCTGCTTCTTCGTCGTTTTACAAGTAATGAGAAACAGAATAGCTTATCTAAGGAAGCAGAAATTTTTGTTTACATAAAAGAGAAAATAAATGAAAAAGACGAGAAGTGAAGCGAAAGCGAAATAAAGATGAAAATATTTTGCTTAATAAAAATCACTTTAGATTTTATGTTCAGTCAGTCACCAACAACAACCAAATTTATACACAAGATTAATTTATGAGGCGTGTTATGATATAAGTTTTATTTAAAAGGAAGAAGCTATGGCCTTTGAGGTAACTTTAGAACAGTCAACATCTGAAGCGACGACAACCTGTTAATTTGAAAAAAGTTTCACTATTTTACGTCGTCTCCACTTCGAAAACGAATTTCGTTTCGCGTATTTTGCAATAGTGAAAAAGTATAAACAACTAAGAAAATTATAGTTTGGCTTTGCTGAATCTTTTATACCCATCACCTTTATCATAAGAAAAGGGTGTGGAAACTAGTAATAGATGAGCGTGGCAGAATTTCCCATTTTTATGGAATACCGTTGAAATTTTTTTTTTTTTTTGGAGTCTAAGAGCAACGAGTAAAACAGCCAGACAACCGATGCGTTTTCAGCTTAAGCTACTGTAAGCGTAACCTGCAACTGATTTGATCCATTTTCTATAAAACCCTGCTTATAAGAATATTCAATGTGTCAGCCAATTTTCAAGCCGATATCTTCATTTTAGCGGCCATGAGAATGTTCACCTCAGACACAGATAAGTAGACAGACAAATGGACAAACGGACGGAGGGATTCGTCTCTGTGAATTCCGAATTTGGTGCAAATCAAAACTATATGCACTTTACTGGATTTGTGAAACTTCTTTCTTAAGGTTACAAACGTTTTCACAAAAGAAATAAATTCCAATGTTGTATGAATGGGCATAGCCGATCTTTTCCATTTTTGTACCGATACTAGAGGACAGCTGGATTAATAAATTTTTAGATGTATTTGCTATCGTTTATGAGTAATAAGCAAAAAAACCAAACTTTTTTCTTAAAAAAAGAGATCTTCCCAGTTAACGTTGGATTGTGGGCGTGCACTTTAGCCAATTTGGCCAACCTGCTTACGGGAGCTTTCGAAGTCTCTGTGCTAAGTCGATGTTTATATTTTTGCGGTCAGGAGAATGTTTATCAGGCATTATACAGACGGATATACGAACACACAGAGAGACAATTCTAAATTTGATGATGGTTAAGAGTAGCTATACTTTGTGGGGTCTCTGAAGTTTCCCTTTTCCCTCACCTTCGTTAGCGTTAACTATGCGTAAGAATTTCCATATTTCTACCAAATTTGAAGCCGTTATTTTTAAGTTTACGGTCAGGGGAAAATTTGCCAAAGATATACGGACATACTTAAATGAATTCTAAATTTAATGCTGATCAAAAATATATATGCTTTGTGGGGCCACTAAATAAATAAAATAAACAAGTAAAAATGAAAAGTTTAGAAAAAGTTGAAAAAAGAAGTTTCAAACACAACCTAATATTAGGTAGACTTTAGTCCATGCTATACTGAAAGATCAACAGAAAACATTACTGATGTACTATAATATGCAGTAAAATAATTAGTGTGTACAATTTTTTAAAAATTTTAAAATTGAAACAATTTTATGAGAAGTTGGACTAAAAAATTTAAATTTTCATCGGTTTAAAATTCTATTGACTGATCAAAAAGCGATTAACCAAAGAATCATGTACGATGCGCTTTATATACCAAAAATAAATTAAGGTTTGCTTTATGAGCGTAGTAGATATTTCGAGTGAATGCCTTTTACAATGCTAAAGAAAAAATCTACAATGGGTGCAGTTTTACTAATCGTAAACGATCTCATTTCAAAGTTCAAATTCGAAAAATTTTATATAAACTCTGTTTTTGTTACGATAAAGTTTTACGATTATTATCGCAAATTTTATCAAACAAACCGATATGTAGATATTAGTAATCGTTCATTGTATTGTTGCCGAAAAAAAAGTTTCTTTTCTCGACAAGCATACCTTATGTAAAAAAGGACAATCTATTTAATCTATTTCGGGCGCTTGGTCTTTCGATCAGAATAATATTTAAGTGAAACTTTTGAAAATTGTGTTTACATATAATTCTAAATAAGATTTTTTAAACGCTAATGCATAACAAATAGTTCAAATCCCTTGGTATTTGAATTTAAAAACTGATATATTATTTATATATATTTATATTTATTATTTATTTAATACTAATGAAAAATAACTAAATATATTTTCGTATTTTGATTTAATTAATTGTTTACTTTTTCTTTATTTATTGATTACATATAAGCCTTTACGCAATAATAGGCAAATAAATGATAAGGTGGGCGAATGGATGTGAATTGAAACGTTTATTAGAGAGGTAAACCACAGAGAAGTTCATTCCGTTTTAACCGAAATTTATAAACAAATAATATGTCACACTACTAGAAAATAATTTGAAATAAAATAAATGATTGAAAGGTAGCGGTTGTTTAGTTTAATAAATGATTTTTCTCAAATAAAGAACCAAAAAAAAAAAAATTCGCCCGACATATTAAATTTTGACTTTTTAGAAAAATTATTAAACTACAAAATTAACTTCAGCCTTAAATTTAATTAAGGGCCCATATTCCAAACAGCATAGAAGAAATTTCAAGAATGAGTTTAACTTAATTTTGAGATCTCTTTAAGCGGTTCCCAAAATGCATTTATTAGATGGCTTTTGTAAGAGAATTTGAAAATTTAAAAACGACCTTGGAGTTTTGGAGGAATTTCAAGACCCGCTAATCAATGACGTGGAAAAAATCAAATTTATTCTCAAAGTACTTCTTAGATGTGACTGCACGTAAGCAATTCGACTTAATTTTTAAAATTCATCTGAAAACTTGAATTCATTTTGATTTTTGAAAAAAATAATAAAAAAAAGAAATTGTCTTTCATTGTAAGGATACACTTGTTTTAACAATATCAGTTCACGAATTGGACTCATGGGTTGGACTTATGCTAATTCGTGATGTCATCGTACCGCTTATCAAAAACATACATCAGCGACCTTAACGAACAGACAAAATATATATTTCAGGACCAGGTAGTACAGTTTTGTTCTATCAGCACTACGTTTCACTTATGCTAGACTCTAGGGGACAAAATTCACGAGAACACGTTAAATTTACAGTTATATCGAAAATGTTTAACGAAGATAAAAACATACTTCAACCTTATAGTTCAATTCAAATGTATAGACAATTAAGCATTTGTGTAAAAATGCAAAATTTTTACCTTACATTCTAATATATTTATTTTTTCTTTATATTTAATTCGGCTGCTTGTGAAAACGTGAAAAGAAAAATTTAATTAAAGATTAAACATTAAATTAAAATAAAAAGAAATAATTTGCAAAGCCATACTCTAGAGGGAATCTGAAGCGTTTAACTATCTATTGGCAACTTTTCCGATATCTACCGAGTGGTGAAAGTGAAAGTGAAATTATATCAATATTTTTACTCTGCAATAAATCTTAGACCATTTCGCTATAATATTTTAAAAGTATGGATATTTTTTGTATATTTCAAAGCAAGTTTGCATTCCCTATTTGCTTAAAGGTTTTTCATTAAAAAATGTGTCAAAATTTTCGACTTTCGCTCTTTGTTGACTTTTTCAATAATTTTATTGCGAATGTGTTACTAAGTGCTCATCATGGTTATTTGCAAATCATATCCGAAAGGGGCGAACAAATCAATCTTTGCGACATTAAGAATTCTGATAATAACAGTGTCAGACAGTTACTGATAAGATCGTACGTCCACCAAGCTTACGTGCATAAAAACTATATACAGATAACTTTTTGGGATCTGGAACACATATTTCTGGATATTGGTAATGAATGCCAATACAAGCTGACTACAAATTTTTATGTTAAATATATAAATAACTGCAAAGCTATAGTAAATTTTTTCGAAACTTCATAGTTTCTTAATTAAAATAAATTATGATTAATTATTGATTGATAATCTAATGTTCGGTTGTACACTTAATCAATGCTACATACATTCATTTTAAAAATATAATAAATATTCTAGTGGTGTGATTAAGTAGATCTAACCAATGCAGACCTTCACCGACACACACACATACACGCGTATATACACGCATTTATATGCATATATATGTACATGTATAATATCAGAGCGTATACAAGCATATGCATATACACATACAAAAAATAAGAAAAAAAAGCTGTTGTTAAATAGCTTTAAGCCTTCATTGTAAATATTGCGTATAATGTTTCGCGCAACTTATTGATTGTTGTTTAATTATTTATTTGTTTAATTAATTAGAAAACAAAAAACGATAAAAAATTGGCGAATATTTATTTTCATCAGGTCATGAACAATGCGCGGAAAACTTAAACCGTGTGTTTAAATACAACTTTTTTTCGTCTCTGCTTAATAAGGCACAAACAAAGGTGCCATAAGAACAATCATAATAAAAGCTATGCACTCTGTCAAAAAAGCGCCGCGAATTGTTTATTCACAATGACGGTTTCATTGATTTGGAAGGAGAACTAAAAATGCATTTAGCTTTTAGAATTGATAAAGCTACAGACCAGTAAATCATTAATTTTCACGATCGTCTATCAATTGGTTATTTTAAAACATTTACTTTTTTTTTTATTTATGATCAAGTTGTTTGACTTGACTAAAAATTCTTAAATTTTCGGTGCAATTTCGTTAAGCAAATTAATTAAAAAATTTTGAGAAACGACTCTGTTGCAAATATTTCATCAAATACTATGTGACGTTTCAAATATAACGTTTGTCTAAATAAGCTTGAAATTTGAACAAAGAACAATGCATTGGAACAAACATTAATTCTTGTATTCGAAAACTAGAGCTTTCAGTGATTGCGCTACAACCAGTTGCATCGAATTCGTACCGGGCTGAATTGAATTAAAAAGAATTGAACTGAATTAAATTGAATTGAATTAAATTGAACTGAACTGAATTGAATTGAATGGAATTAAATTGAATTGAATTAAATCGAATTTAATTGAATTGTTTAATTGAATGGAATTTAATTGAAATGAATTGAGATCAATTAAATTGAATTAAGTTAAATTGAAGCGAATTAAATTGAATTCAATTGAACTGAATTTAGTTGCATTCAACTGTTTTCAATGTAATTGAGATCAATCAATTAGATAAATTAAATTCAACTGAATTTAATTGAAATGCATTAAATTAAATTGAATTGAATTCGAATTAATGGAATTAAATTAAGACCAATCAATTGACTGAACTGAATTAAAATTAATTATATTGAATGATCTTTAATTGTAATGAAATTGAATTAAATTGAATTAAGACAATTGAAATAAAGTTAACTTTGCTTGACGTAACTTGATTTAATTAATCTTCGCTTGACTTCAATTGATTTAATTTAAGTTAATTTCAAATTGAAGCGAGTTGTATTAACTTGAACTGAATTAAATCGATTTGAACTGAGTCGCATTAACTTGACCGAATTGACTTCAGTTAAACTGAATTGTATCGTTTTTATTTGACTGCATCCACTGAATATGGCGAATTTTCTATTTACCATTTCGATGATGGTAAAGTAAGCCATCTGACGCTACAAGAGAAACTATAAGACAGTAGCGATTGTTGGCACACTTTTAAAAAAAACTCTCTTCCCGGCAGTTTTTTGACAGAATGAAATATTCATATTGAGACCACTTTACTACAAAACAATAAAAACTTCTTGTTTTTGTTATCAAACATTCGCACAATAAACATTATATAACAAAATAAAAAAAAGGAAATAAATAAAAATAATTAAAATTAAAAATTGTGTATAAAAAGATTGTTATAACAGTTTTAAACTTTAACAATTAGCTATAAAAAATTTATTATTAAAAACCAACCACATACCAAACACTATTATAATTAGTATAAAATTTATTCTATTAATATATATAATAATATTAAAAAATTAATAAAAAAAATAATCTAAACTTGCTGATAAAGACAACAACTATAAATATAAAAACTTTTTATTAAAGCCAAAAACAGCTAATGACAACAACAACAAATTTTATACGTACCCTTTCCCCCTTTAAATGAAATCAAAGAACTTTAAAATAAAATAATAATAATAATAATAATAATAATATAAAAAAAAGAAATAAAAGGAAACAAAAACCAAAAAAGAATTTTAATTCATTAGTTTATTAAATAAAAAATTGATTAAGGAAAACTTTAGAAACATCTGTAACATATATTTAAACACGTGTACATGCATATAGATACATAAATAAATGAGAAAAAAAAACCATTCCATGAAATCAAACCTAATGATAATTATTTATATTTATTGTATTTGTATAAGATGTGCTGAGAACGAAGACAAGAAACAATTGACATGGTTGCCATACACACAAAATGAAAAACAAAATCAATTAGTTAAAGCAAATTTAATTAAAAGAAATAATAATTAATTGATTAATTGATTACTAGAAAATAAATAAAAACTTGTAAAATATATAAACAAAAATTTAAAATTATAAATAAATTGAAAATATAATTGGAAATCATGGTAGTTGTTATTGTTTTCAAAAAATTCAAGAGATTTACGTTTGTCTAGAAAACCAGGTAAGAATTATAATACAATAACGGATAGTCTATCTTGGCAATGGCATTACGTCTTATAACTTCAACATGGAAAATAAAAAAAAGAATAGTAGAAATCGAAAATTTATGTGTTGTTTCTCCTGCTACATGTATAGATAACCCACTGCTTCTCCTTTTTCTCTGTAAGCAGACAGCCATCTACCTCTAACTTGCTGACTTTCTAACAGATGACCTTTCGTTTTTAGCACTTCTGGCTTTCTATTTTTTATCTAAGTAGGCAGACGTCTTGGAATGGTGAAATAATTATTGTAATTGCAATAGTTACACTAACAATTCATTTAAATCGCTTCATACTACTAGTATTCATTGGGCTATCAGATCTCTGAAGAGTATAGTGTCACAATTGACTTGATTGGTTTTTATGTGAAATTATAAGTTGCCTATTTTTACAGATAGAAATCCAAGATTTTATTATTATTGTCTTAATAAGTCATAATAATAATAATATTAAGATGAACTAATTTCAGTTTCCAATTTCATCGACTCTTGACTTTGAAAAAACACGAATTAAACACAGTTCTTTGCTCTTAAGCTCAAGCTCTCGTAACCTAGTAATAAAGACTTATAACAAGAAGTTATGTTAGCAAAATTGTAAATAATTCTTTTACGGATTGTACAGCTTAAATAGCATATAGCTATCATCACTTCGATATAAGAAAAGCTTGCGCTCGAACATTCAAAGCTAAGTCTATCTTCAACTCATCAAATAAATTTCTAGCGAAGTCTCGACGAAGGAGAGAGTTCTGAATTAAGAAAAAAATCGCTTATTAGTTACATCCATTCATTCAAGTCTTAACACACCGAAATATATAATGTAAAATGTAATGTAAAAACGTTGTCTAGAAGAATATTAAGTTGTGAACTAATTTAATCGAATGCTTTTACTCATTTATCGTTCTTGTCTGAGTGCACGACTGACCCTTTATTATTAAATGTAATTCCCAAATTCTTTAAAATATTTCTAGGAAAACGAACCTCAACTTATATTTTTACTTCATTTTTTTATTTCATTAATGTCGTGTTCACAATCACTCCAAAAAAACCAGGACATAGTATGTAGAAACCAAAAACAATTGCAAAAACAAGCTAATAATATGATGTTGTTATTAAAACTGGGTTATACATTTTTGTTTCAGTTATCAACTTTTTGACAGAATTTTAGATTTTCTGTAAATATGTAAGAAGACGACTACTGTAATGTTTTTTTGTTAATCTTAAAATCCTAATATCTAAGATTTTTTTGTTGAAATCACGATTACGTGAATTACGAGAATAAATCTGAGCATAAATTTTTCCTTTAGACTCTTCTTAAATTAAAATAAAAACTCAGTGAACTCGAGTCATCTACCGATCAATAATTATTTCTTTCTTTTCTTAAATCTTAATATTAAGAACGTTCTTAGATCTTAACTTCCGTTTTGCACTTTTTAAAGTTTTCCAAGTTCAAAAGGAACCGCTACTTTCTTTGTAAAAGAGCTGCCACTAAGTAGTAGCTTAGTAAAAAAAAATTTCAGGAGAAATCGTACTAATTATAATGTTGGAAACTAATTATAATGGTGGATAAAAAGGATAAAGAATACGGAGATCAAGCCCAGGATGTTGTGAATACTGCAAATATTTACGAATTTTTATCCTCTAAAGATAGCGTGAAAGTTTGCAAAACTAGAAAACTGGGTGATTTTCAGATCGAAACTATCGGCACCTTACTAGGTGAGTTATGAATACATACATAAATACGTAAGAAAGAATTTTTTTTGAAAAACAAAGATTTTAAGAAAGGCTTTACCGTACGTTTACGAAATGGACTTAGAAATCATTCGAAACTAAAGGAGAGAGAGAAGTAAGATAATCAATAAGCGATCAAATCTGTTTGGTATTAACAATGGTCGCTTAGTAGAACCTTGTCTCATTTCGATGCAGCATTACCGGGAGAAGCCGTAAAAATCTTTCCTTACCAAAGGAAGGAAGGATTAACAATGATCGCATCGTAGGATTTCTCATTTCCGGGGAAAAAAGTAGTCGTTAAGCGATCAAATGCGCGATATATTGAAAATGATCGCATAGTAGGACTTCTTCTCATTTCGACATAGGAGGACCGGGAAAAGCTTTAAAAATCTTCCGATACCAAAGTAAGGAAGGAAAGAAAGTAATCAATAAGCGATTAAATCTGTGATATATTTACAATGATCGCATAGCAGGTCTTCTTCTCATGTCGACAAAGCAGAACCGGAAAAAGTTTTGAAAATCTTTCTATACTAAAGGGAAGAAGAAAAGAAAGTAATTGTGTGTGTGTGAGAGAGAGAGAGAGAGATAAGTGATCGATATCAGTTAAAAATGAGCTCTTAGTCATATTTTATTCTCGGTTTTGTAATTCTTGCTTTTGTTGTAATATTTATAATTAAAAAAAAAATTAGAAAACGCAAAAACATGGTGTAGTGTTATCAAAAATACTCAATAATACAATACTTTCAGTCTCGCTATTGTTCCTTACACTAATAAATTGAGTAAATTCTCTAAAAACTTATTACAAAAAAAATTCTTTTCATTACTTATATCGATATTTGCTTCGAGGTTAGCAATTTGGCTTTTATTTGTTTTTTTTATATTAAATTCTATTGTTTGTTAAAATTTTAACACTAACATCAGTATTTTTTTTTCTTTTTTTGATGCTCTATTCAGTAAAATATCAATGCAAGGCAAAATAGATGCTTTTATAAAATCAACTTTTCCTCTACATTTTTTTAAAATTTCATTTTATTAGTTTGTTTTTTTTGTTTAAGTAAATCATTTGGCTTTTAATAACAATTTGAAAATATATATATTTTTATAAATTATTTATACAAAAATAGAATAAAGTTTTTTTTCGTTAATAGTAAATTTTGAATAATACATGTGTATGTGCGTAAAATGTAACGTACAGGGCAATGTGTAACAATGGCTGCAGCGAATAACTTACGGACTCTAATAAATACAATTATTTATGGCATTGATACATGTTACAATAACCGCACATGTGAAATGAGAAAAAGATAAAAAAATAGAGAATCGGAAAAAATTTACATTTAGCTTAGACCGAAACTATTTATAACTATTTATTAGCTCATTGCATTGCGTAGCAATTTTACAAAAGCGAAAGCGCTTTCTTTCCTAAACAAAATATTTTATGCTTAAGATTTAAGTAAAATTTAAGCGGTTGTGGCTTTTTTGTGCAATACCTGGACCGACGGGAAACCAAATTATTCTAAATACAATCAACAAAGCATATTTTAAGCTCTAATTTGGGAGAAGTATTACTTCTAAGCAGTCTAGTAAGGTCAGTACTTTTTTCGCCCTTCAGATCTGGAATCGGGTACAAAACCCACAGCATAGAGTAATGAAAAAACTTTAGTTTCAGAATCTGATAGAGGACAACGTCTGCTAACATATCAACTCACATGTTCAACTAGTAACTCTTACGGCCTTGGGATCTCTTAACGTCATAGAGTTATAGAAAATCTTCAGCTTCAGAACCTGTCAAACGACTATGTCTGCGTCTACATGTCAACGCACATTTTCAACTATAATAGTAACTCTTCTGGTCTACCATAGAAATATTTAATGATAGTCTTGGGATGCTTTTCCACGAACGTTTCGAAGTCGATTTTGCAGGATTAAAATAACGGATTCAGTTGAGCAATGGACAAAATTTAGAAATAATGATTATATTTGAATGGATATATTGTCAAAAAAAGTAAATAATGTAAACACATTTTTAATTAATTTTTAACAATATCTCTTACTTTTAAAAGTAGATTTGAATGTTTACTATCGGTGCGCTTATCCAAGCTACAGTTTACGATCGCTTTGATGTGTGCTTCAGATTTGCTTTTATGACTTTTTTAAGAAAGAAATCATACGTAATGGCATTCGGAAGGATCAGAGCAGCTGAATGCTTGTAATACATAACATAAAGATTATTTTTATTTATAAAATTTTTAAGAATTTTCGTAGGATTTGTTCAATTTCGGTTTTTTTTTGTAGTTGCATTAGAAAGCAGTGGATTGCTCAGGATCTGAGCTTCTTAAGCCTGTGACTAATTACTTTCTATGATACACAGCATAAGAGTTAAAAATCAGATTTACTTCTTTCAGGCAAGTGTTTGGCGATATATTTTCATTGCTTTTGTTTGAAGAAAAATGATCTGTTTCGTAATAAGAGAATCGAAAACATAACGAAAGTTAAAAAGCAAAGAGTGAAAAGCTGAAAAGTGAAAGTTCGAACTGTTATTATAGTTGTAGTTATGAGATCGAGGAGGACCCGGCAACCTAATTTAGCTTGAGGCTTACTGCCGCTCTGGTTAATTCTTATCCAATTTTTATTTTTATTATTATTATTAATATATTCTAGACTAATGAATTCAATTCTTAGACTAGTAGTCATAAGCAAAACTTCAGTAAACAGAGGAGAACGCTTAGATTGCAGTTTGCAGTGAACAAAAAAATGTTTAGCTTACAAGCCTTCGATTAAACTGATATCACCTTACGGTATATTGAAAAAAAAAAAAAAAAAAAAACAGTAACAGTAAGCTTACATGTGGTTGTGGCAAAAATTGTATTTATGACCTGGTTAGCATTTGTTTGATATTCTGTTTTTTATATTCATATTTCATATGTAAATTCGAGAAAAAAAAAGACCAAAGAGTCAAAATCGCTTTACAATAACCTTTTGTTCATGTTTTTCGACCTGTACAATTAATGTTTTACTGATTGTTTGCCATAGTTTAATATATTTATAACCTAAGGGCACATATGCTCATATGAAATAGATAACAAAAAACGGTTAAGGAAATTGTGTATGCGGTTGTGGCCGAATCTTTTCCACCACCTTTATTTAAAAGAAAAAATAAAAGAAAAAGAAGGAAATTGCATTCCCCTTTAATAATCGGTGGAGTTGCCTGTTTTTTGCTTTTCGTTTCCTCGTTTTCGTATAGGAATTGCAAGATCAACCTACATGTATATATATATATATATATATATATATATTTATATATACACATATAATATATATATACATATAAATATATATATATATATCGATTTTTTATATTGCATGCTCATCTGCATGTATGAATATATATGTTTTGTAGGCGTGTCCTTCGACTAATTTGGTTCATTTTCAATACCAGCTTTCATGCAAGAACTTTCAGCCTTTCTGCCAAATTCGAAACCGCAGCGGGGAAATGTTTACTGGAGAGATCCCAAACGCACGAACGGACATACGGACACGCCTTGATTCAGAATTTGACAGTTATCAAAAGTATGAGGTACCTGGAGCATTCATGTGGGTTTTGCAAACGTCTTGACGAAAGGAGTATACCCATAATCTTCTGTGGTCGATATAAACAGAGAGGCTTTTAAATTTTTGTGTGAGTTGCGTAAAAAACATAACTCAAATTTACGCTTAATTAAAACTTCAAAGTAATTTAAATATTCGTGGATAGAAAGATTTGGAAAAAATTTATATTTTAATAATTTAATTAGAATAAAGTAAATATATCAGCAATTTAGTAATAAATTGAACGTTAACAAGCAACAAAATTGTATTCGTCTGTGCCGAATCTTTGATGCTCACTAATTTTGTCTTAAAAGAAGGAGGGAAAAGCTAAACTTTATAGATGGGCGTGGCAGATTTTATTTAAATTTTCATGGAATATCGTGGAAATCGTTCAGTCTATGAGTAAATAAAACACTCAGAAAACAGACGTGTTTTCAGCTTCTTTTTTATTGTAGGCGTAGCCTTTGACCGATTTGACCCGTTTTCAACACCAAAATATGTGAAAGAACTTTCAATGTTTTTGTCAAATTTCATCCAGTAATCTGAATTTTTGCAAAAGGGAAAATTGATGACATCACACCGATAAGCCGGCAGACAGATAGATAAATGGAGGGAAGAATGAAGAGTATATAGTCTTTATAGGGTTTCTAAACATTCTTTCTTAACATTACAAACGTTTTCAGAAAAAAAAAAAATCAAATTCCGTAACTCTATTATATCGAGTGGGCGTGGTCGATTCATTCCAATTTTAAGAGATACTAGAGGATAGCTAGCTCAATAAATGTGAAAATTGTTATAGATTTATCTGCTATGGTTTATGAATATTAAGCAAAACCCCAACTTTTTGATACCCACTATCGAAGTATAAGTGGTATGTTCACTTAGTCATTTCGTTTGTACCACCTAGAAGGAAGCTTGAGGTAATGCACTAAGTATATATATTCTTGAGCAGCATCAAATTTGGAATCGATTTAAACATATCCGTCTGTCCATCTGCCCGTTTTTTCATCTGTCCGCCAGTCTGTCCATCCGTCTGTGTAAAGGTTCTTCTTGCTGTAAATATGAAGGTATTTGTTTCTAATTTGGCAGAGAGAGATATTGGATGTTCTTATACGCAGCTGATATTGGAAACGAACCAAATCGATCAAAGTAAATTCTGCTTTCAGTAAAAAAATTTTGGGGTTTTTTGCTTTTGCATCAAAAACCATAGCAGACAGATTTATAAAATTTCGAATTTATTGAGTTAACTGTCTTCTAGTGTCGGCGCAAAAATGGAAAAGCCTACTCGATACAATAGAGTACTGAATTTTATTAATTTTTGTAAAGGTCGAGCTAATACGCTTAGGTATGGAATTGATATGAAAGTAGCTTTGCTTTTCGATTTAAATTTACCATACTCTCCCCTGTTCAATATAATTTCTACATCAGCAATTTATTATTATTATTTTTATAACGACTTATTACTGTATCATGTTTCACACAGAGCCATGACCATGGCAAAGTTCTTTGTAATATTATATTCCATTCGAATATTGCTGCGTTTATATTTCGGTTATGACGATTCATCAAATTTTGCACCAACTGTGCTTGACTGAAGCGAAATAATTATAAAAATTAGGCAAAAATGAAATATAGAAATATATACGAGAAAATAAAAAAAGAAAATAGAAACGTATTATAACGTATCATAAAAATGTGAAACTAATTTAGGTTTAGAAATTATCAGCCAATGAAAGCGTACAGAATCCACTCGACGAAGTTTCCTTTAAATTTTAAAAGACATTAAAAGCTATGAAGAAAGATAAAATTACTTTATTATCCCAAATATTCTCAACCTTTTAAACTACACAGGGTAATATAGATTATTGGTCTACCACATACCTTAGCAGATAACAAACGCAACTATTAAGTACGCATATTCAGGTATAATTCACAATTCGGTTGATTCTACTTTTTATTGCGATGAGCATGCAGCCGTGGTTGTAGATGGCTCTGATGGTTTGACGTGGGTTCCTGCTATAAAAGCTTACTGCCACAGTACCCGATGGCACACGGAGTGGGAAAACACGCGCTCAACGTCCAGAGTGCCAGATGGAGACACGCTATGGAACGTTTCCACTTCCCTTGGTAGGAGCGTGACCCTTCTAAAACCTCTATCTGTCTATGCCGGGTCAAACACTATGTTGCAATGCAAATTCATATCCGAGCTAACAAGCTGGGCTTGGACTAACTCTCAGTCGAACTAAATGAAAATGAGTACTTCGAGGAGTCTTCGCACCCGTGATACAAGGTAATAAGAAAGAAACATCAAATGCAGATACCTACAATTCAAGGCTCTGATCAGGCTTGCAGGTCCCATATGACCTGACTCGGTAGTGACACAAAACTACAGTACGGAAAGGACCAGTGCACGAACAATATATTCTCATTGAACGGAGCGAGACCTATCTCAAACTCTTCCGTTTAATATAGGGTAACGGAAAAGAAATGGGGACAGTGCCCAAAACCCAGTATCAATATGTCCATCATACTAGAAGAAGAAAGCCTCTGACAAGAGCCCTACACAGCTTACTTCGTCGCAGCGACAGTAAATACTCGATTGATAAGGGCGTAACACCTATTAGTCAGGCGCACACGTGCTAAGGAGGCCAGAAAGGCTGCGCCTCTCTCTCGACTACGCTTTGATCATCGAAGTTTTGCGCTAAACGGATTCTTTGAGTTACTGGTCTTATAAATTAAAACATTGGGAGTTGAACTTCTTGGCATGAAAGTTTTTATAATTCATTTAGCAAAGTCAACGCAACTTATAAAATAGATTATAACTTTTTAGATCTGTGTCTTTTTTACAAAAAAAGGGGACATTCTACACAAGGCATTTCTGGTTTGCATCTTTCGTTCACCGCCACCTAAAAAAAATATCGATAAAAATTATAAATATTGAGGAAATTTAAAAAATTCAAAAACCCAAATTATATTCCTTGGAGTGGATCCACTGGATTGTAAGCAGAAATAAGTGCAAAACTTATTGCGAGGAAAAGTTATCTTTAAGTGTATGAAGCATGCCGAAAGGCTTTAGAAGCTACCAGAAAAATATATTTATAGTAAAGTTTCAAGGCTTGCTTTGGCAAAGTTCATGTAAGTGGACTCAATAATTTTTAGATTTATTTTTATCAAAATCGTTTTATATAAGAGCAGAGGATTTTTCGTTCTTTCTTTTTTTTTTCTTTTTGTTTCAAAATATCCCTAAAAATTTAAGTCAACTTTTTAATACAAGAAAACATTGTAAATCGCAAAAACAGGCAGCATCTTAATAAGAATGACAATAATAACAAAAAGATCGATATGACCGTCACTAGCTTTGAAGTATCTTTAGAATTTGCACTAATTGCATTGTCATACCATTGATATGGCTAGTAATAGCATCAACATCATGATGCCAACTAGAAATTTTACAAAATACAGATACTTACTCATACAGATACTTATACATACATAAAATGGCCATTACATTAACTGAATCTAACTTAAGGTCTAAATTGAAGATAAAAACACAAATTTTGAAAAAGCAAATAACTAAAAATTGTGGAAGCGTAACGATAAAATGTAAAGAGAGAAGAAATATAACGGAAGAAAGCAAAAACAATGCAATGAATGAGTGAGAGATTAGAGATGTAAATCAAAGTCATGCCAATTCACAACGAAGAATGCCTGGAAGCGATGAAATGCACTCACAAGTAAATTTGTGTGCAACTTTGTACACTTTTATGTATTTGTGAGGCTGTTTTATAAAAAATTGTAATCAATTTTTTTAGAATCCTTCAAAACAGTTTCTAAATGTTTTTTTTTTGTATTTTTTATTTTTTGCTAATAATACTTAGAAACAATAAACTTCATATGTCTCCAAAGCTTTTAGAGATTTTTTTCTCCTTTCTTCTACATGTATTTCATCTTAAAAACTCCTACAAAAAGCTATCATAATAGTTAAAAAAAGAAAAGATTGAGAACCATTAGGCTTTCATAACACAAATAAAAAAATTACGTTTCCTTTAGGTAGAAATTTAAATTCCTACTAATTCAACCAAAGCATTTTTCAAATAAATGCAGATGAGTTAACCAAGTGTGTGAGACTAATTTTGCATTTAACCTTAGAAGTCATAATATATAGTTACATTATATACAACATCGGTATAGTTTCATATTATAATTAGAATATTTAAAGAAAATATTAAAAAATAAAAATGTAAAATAAAATAAATTCATATAAGTCAGGTCAGTTTTTAAAACTTTTTTGTTTGTAAATTTACAAAAATATGATAAACACATTATAAATTCTATTATAAGAATTTTGAAAAAACAGAACAAAAAATATTTAAAGAACTATTTTTTAAAATAAGAAATCTTTCCTAGACATTAAGAATATATCTGAAAAAATTTTTTTATTACAAAAGTTCTAAACCGCAACCAATTTGTATCGATTTTTAAATGTTTTTAGAAAAAAACCTTTAATTAACATTATTTGCAGAATAGGTCAGAAAAAAAAATATGTATTAAAAAATCTTTTTAAATAAAAGTGATCTTTAAATTATAAATTATATTTTATAAATTATATTTAAAAAAAATTTAAATCTAAAAATTTTTACAAAAAAAATTTTTTTTTAAAGTACTTTTAGGAAAATTTCAAAGAATTTAAATCTACTCTTTATTAACTCTTTAAATATTTTTGAAAAATGTATTTTTTAGATAATGGTTTTCTTAAGTAAGTCTGCTTTTGCGCTTATCAGAAATTTTTGATTTAGCAAATAATGTCTTTAAAGCGTCAGCTTTTTGTCTAAATTCAATTGGCTCCTAGAGCGATATTGTTCTTCTCTCTGCTTATCTGGTACAAGTACCCCATTTGGTATTTTCCCCAAAACCGTGAAGTATAGACAAGACAAAATTTAAAAAAGAAGAGCATAAACTATTTTTTTTAGAGTTAATTGTTTCGCAATGCTGCCATATACCTTAAAATTAACTGAGAAGGAGCGATGAAAGGAGGATGGCTACAGACTACACGAAGACCTCAAAATATAAAGCAACGTTACCCACAAAGCGCATTAATAATATTTAAGTAAAAGAAAAAAATCTGTTTCTCAAAGTATATGCAAAATAGCTTACGTAGAAGATGTGCGGGTTTCGGCCCATAATTGTACGTCAGATATTCAAGATTTGCCCTAATTAACTGTCATTGAAAACTTCTTTCCTGCTTATTATAGCCAACCCATAAGAATTTTCAGTATAATTTTTTCTTGTTTTCATTTTCCATTGAGTATCTAATATGACTAACATGTCCAGAAGCGTAAGAGATCTGTCGTTCTCTCATTTTTTTATCAAGTATTAAATTTCATTATCAGGGTATTACAAGTTTGTGGAAATATAAGTTTAAGATGGACCGACCTTTTATTATATCAATCGATTGAAGACCATTTTTTGTCTGTCCCTGCGTCTGAGGTCTCTCCATGTATTTTCTAGTCGACCTACAGTTCGCAAATTTCTAAAATATATCGGCGTATAGAGATTTGTTTTCATCCAAAGACGGACACTATTGAAAATGGATTCGATCGGAATACTTTTAAAACTACGCCCCATATAACACCACATTGCAAAAGAGCTTTTATATAACAAAAATTGATATTTTAATATCTAAAATAAATACGAAAAATTTGATTCGGATAGGACATAAAAATTTGACATAAAAATTAGTTGAATCTAATTTGGATCAGGCAGATCTATTTTTTGAATAACACCATAATAAATTTATTATTTTTGGGGATTTATCACGAAAGTGAGTAAAGAAATGTATTAGGCAAAGTAGTTTAGAGTATTTATTGGTCGGACTTGGCTAACTATACCAATTTTATTTTTGGGTTCTATTTTTTAATACCCTCCGATGTAAATGTAAATCGAACGATAATTTTATTTGAAACTTTTCTTCTCCTCTTTTTCATAATGAGCTTATAATTAATAAAATTTTTGACAAATTTTTTATGTCGCTTTAAAATGGTTTTTACTAAAGGTTTGTATATAATTGAATTTTTTGTAATTTCTTTGCTTAAGCCTATGTTTGCTAGGAAGCAAGGTGCTTGCCTTGATCTACATTACTTACGCATATACAATCGCAATAATAAACTTAGTACACTTCGTATTCCCAATTCGAACGTTTAAAAAATGAGCTCGAATACGACAACAGTAACTGCAGCAACGACTATTAAGATCAGACAGCGTGTTAGAAAGATGACAATTTTTTTCCCTTTAAATTCACATATTAATGCAAAGGCATATACGCACACACATATATATATACAAACGCAATAACAGTTATTTGCACAAACATCAATTGCAATAAATCGTGCAAACGTTTCAGGGCTTGAATGAGCAGACGCACAATATATACCCATGCGGCTTATATGCCATAAAAGCAATGTATGATGTTTTCTTCTCTACTTTCGCTTTCTGTACATTTCTTTTCATCTCATTTTCTTATCATTTAACGATAAAAGCCAACCTTGAGCATAAGGCATCAGAGGGAAAAATAAAAAATAAAAAAAAAAACAAAACAAAAAAAATACAACAAAGAACTAGAAAAAATGTTTCAAGTAGTAATTGCAACCAGCACACATGCGACATATGCATACACTTTTGCATAGACTGGCAGGCACATACGACATGTCGGTCGTTCCATTTTTAAAGCTAAAAAAAACACACACACACACACGCAGCACACGATACAATGATAATTTAGGTTAAAGGAAAAGTATGCAACTCTTTGCGAAGTACCAACAACAAGGAGGCAATGTCGTTAACTTAATTCATCGAACTACTACTAAAGCCAGGGAATGTAATAGTGTTCCTTTTTAAAAGAGTTTCATCAAATTTCTCGTCTAACGACTGCTTGAGTATATCATAAGAAAGAGAGCGTGATGAGAAGCATTGATGTTACATTATTTCATTTAAAAGTATTGATGCCTGTCTATAGTTTACATTCACTATTATTACAAAGTGTTGCAAATTATACTAAATTTTCATGTCTTTTGTTAACGCCAACTAAGAATAACAACAACAGCAGCATAACAACAGTACCATCGTCAGTGACAGCAAGACCAGCAGCAAGAGCATAGTTTCCCTGATAGTCATCAAGTTTATGGTAATCATCAACGCAAGTATGATTTGGTCTTTGTATATATAAAGTCGGTAAGTAAGAAGCAACAGCAACAGTTTGTGTATTCCTTTGTGTCATCATCAGGCCTGCTCTTGCTTTCTGCCTTGGGTGCGTTTACATGTCCCATCATGTGTGTGCTTGTACGTGTGTTCGGTAATCTTAATTCAATTTCAATGTTTATTGTTTAGGTACATAACTTATGTACACACAACACATGCACAGTCATTTGCACATACACATAAATGTCTGTATTTCAGTGTTTAATTTGTTTTTCTTTCTTTTTTTTTTGTTATTTTTTTTCTCGTTTGCAAATCAATTTCTTGGGGCTGAGAAGAGAAAAAGGAATTTTTAGAAATTAATTGTTCGGTAAAGAATCATTTCTTCTACATCAAGCATTGTTGCTTGAATTAATGCCTTTTAATTAGGGTCAAATTAACTTAAAGCAATTAGAGTACATTGTTTTGTAATTTTCAAAGGAAAATAAAATAAACAATAACTGTTCAAAAGTTTTGAGAACTCATCAAGTTCGTTACGTTTTATGTTCCTTTATTTCGGAAAGTATGTAAAAGTTCTTAATTGTTGGTTGATTGGCTAATAAGTTTCTTGTAATTTACATAGATGTGATGCTATTTTTACGCCACGCTTGACAAACTTGTTATTCTTTTTATCTAAATATATGGTTTATATTTCGTAAGCAATTTATTGAGTCAAAAGTACACAAATTTTAAAACAATCCCTCTTGAAAAACATCTTCTAGGAACATCAGTAGACTTCTTTCTTTTACTAAAGCTATAGTTGAAGATCAAGTTCAAGTGATATACTTCAAGTGAGCATAACAATTAAAGTTGAAAGCAAAAAAATTTCATTTTCTTTTTCTCGTAATTATTATTATTGTTCGCGTTTTATCATCTGTCTTCTTATATTGTTTCATTTCGTCTGTAACAATTCAAAATGTGCTTTGGGAATAAATTCTGTTTTCTAACTTACTTTGAGTTTAACAATCTGTCTACATGATGTTTTAAGAATGCGAAGTCTTTAAGCAACATCCATAACGACTTGAGTTGCAAACACCTTTTGTTATGCCAATTGGTTTAAAATCATTCTCTCAGCGGATCTAAGTCTACTTATCCGTCTAACTCCAAATCTCCATGATTGGTGAATGAAACCCTAAATTCACAGTAAACCAATATATATATATATGCTGAGAATCCAGAACATATATATATATATATATATATATAAAACGGCAGTACGCACTCCTTAGGAGGTGGAACAATCACCATAATCCCCATAATAGAGGATTTGACTAATGCTGAGAATCCAGAACAAACATTCACTGGGTATAGTCCAAAGTTTCCCTCAGGTCAGAGGATGTTCGTTTCCAACTACTCCCATAACCACCGCGATGCTCAATGAAGGGCCGCACTAGCGGTAAGGCAACAAAGTATTTTCTAACTTTGTTGACGCAGTAAACGTAGTGCAAAGGGCTTTCTCATTTGCGCAACCTTACCCGTGTGGATTTAATTATTTGCTTTAGATTTTCTCTACTTCACGGAAACGAACTTCCCTCACTTAAATTTAAACATTGTTGTGTATTTGGAAAGGCATTGACACTAATTACCTGCGTCATCGTGTACACAGTTCAACTACTACTACTACCACAAGCAGTAATAGATAACTACTGATGAACTGTGTTATTATGACCTAAATAGTAGTCGACCTATCGAGAAGCGAAGTCTTTTAAATAGAATAACAACTGCCTAGCTTTCCTTTTACGATCCGAAAAATACATGTCCGCAGGTATCGATGGTTGAAACCTTAATCTCCTCTGAGCGGCCAATTCAAGTATTAATCTTAAGACATCCGTAAGACATTCGGTACATTTATGTACTGCCTTCCTCAGAACATAATTGACCCAACTCTATCCGCTTACCTGTCTGTTCGATCTCTGTCCATGTAGTTTTTGGTACAACTTACAAGTCGTAATTTTTAAGATACTTTGATGGCAGGTTCTGATGAAATTTAATGAAAAATAAGGATTTGACATATAAAATATATTGTAGCCCCCTTGGATTACACAGCTATATTTCATATAAAGGTGCTCATGAGAACTAAGCCTTTATGTGAGCAACAAGTTATAACTTTTGCTATTTTATGATGAAGGCAGTTGAACAATTGTATTATGATAATTGGGGAAGAGTGTTTAAGAGTTAATCATGCTTGACTTTTTTTATCTTAAATTGGTTTTTGTTTATAATTTATTTTATTTTATTTATTTTTTGTTTTTTCGTTTTTAATACCAAAATGAAAAATTCTTTATCACCCATTTTTGCAATTCTCGTACCCTTAGATCTTCAATTCTTGTTAAAAAAGCATGAAATTATTTTAAGTCGTAAGAATAAAAAGAAAAGAAGAATTTTCTTCGCAACCTTTGATCGACATAACTTGAAAGGTTTTTTGATGAATTATATTATATTAAAATGTACAACGAGTATGTAAAGTATTTGCTGCATTTACGATTCCAAAGAATTTGAAGTGAATTTATATGAAAGAAACTCATGCGAACACTCTCACGCGTATGACTCGTGTAATAAATGCATATGTATGCATGTATGTATGTACGTATGTATGCATGTATGTATGTATGCATAAATGAATTACTGCTATTTACGTGAATAGAGCATATATGTAGTTCATGTATAAGGAGAGCAAACGCTAAAAGTTATCTAAAGGTCACGTGCAGTTAAGCTTGTATTACCATGTTAGGGAAATTTTTTTTTTCAAATAAATTTTCCTAAGAATATATTTTATACTTTCTTCTTACCTTGCATTATTTTGTTTTTGCAAATGCTTGCAATACTTGTACTTCACTTGCCGCAATGCCTCCGTATAAGATAACAGAAAGACTGTGTTTTATGTAAGAATCCTTTGAGAAATTAAAAGAACAAATTATATGTGTCGGCGAAAGTAACCTAGCAACTGGTTGTCTGAAAGAAGCTTTTAAGAGAAAAGAGCAGATTAAATTTAAAAACAAAAATGTTTTTATCGTAATGCATCATGAACCTTCGAATTTAATTCGTAAATAAAGTTTAAATTTTTGAAGCGATTACAATAAATTATACAAAAACTAATAACAGAACATAACGCCATAAATATTAATTTAAATATTTCTTGATACTATGAACGTTTCAGCTCTTTTGATATATGAAAGATTCAAATTGATGGAACCATTCCTAAATCATCGCTAACACAGACAGAAGTTTGCCAGGTGATTGCTATCATGGGCTTAACGTGAGTACTTATTCTGAGAGTTTAACCTACTTTAACCACTTGACTATTTTTCAGCGAACGATAGTCGGCGTCCCTCAAGCAGTGGAACATTGAAGCCTGCTCCACAAATTTTCGAGGCTCCCGAACAAATTTTCACTGGATATAGTCCAGAGTGTCCCCCTGGTTCTTATTCAGCTACTTCCGAAATCATCGTGATACTCCCCGAAGTGCCATACGCGCGATCATGCAAGAAGCATTCGTCAAACAGTGTATTGGTCAAGCAATACTTACAAGGAGCAATCTTTCTTTGGGCAACCAATCCCCGCGGATTTATTTGGAGTTTTAGAAATGCTATACATCACGGAGGGTTCATCCTACTATATATATATTGGATATTATTAGGTACTTGGAAATCCATCGATATAGCCCTAACGCTGGCCATGCTCTCATAATCAATAATGCTTCGATGGACAACAAATGCAAAATAGTGGATGTATACTATCCCTTTGCAACTAGAGAAACTAAAGAAGGACTTTCCCTTTTCTTACGAATAAGCCGATTCTCCCTATGATCTCCTTCTAGAATCCTCGAGAACCTGTCGTCAAGCAACGATAGTTAAACCTTAACCCTTCTTAACCGAAAAGTGTTTCGAACGGTGACATCATGCCTCAAAACGAGATTACATCCCAGTACACACAATAACATACAGTCACGTTGTCTAGTGGTACCATGCAAAGGTAAGGGTTTCCGCTCCCAGTACTTTGACCAGAACTTCATTTACCCGCCAGTATTCTTTTTGATATCAGAAACCACTGCCTGTACTCAAGTTTACTTGAATCTCAATCAAGTTTACCCTGTAGGAAAAGCTAGTACATAAACGCTTCTCATATCTTGTGTTCTTCAATAGTTATTTTTTGATTATCGATAATATCGCACAGAAGTAAATCAGAAGCTTTCAACAGCAAACTTGTTTGAGACCTATTCCGGTAAAAATTGCCAAAAATCGGAATACTCTCTCTCCCTCTCTCTCTCTATTTATAAGAGAGTATCTGAATCATTTTGAATGGTATATAACCTCATGTATCTACCTTTTGAAAATATAACGAAAAGTTATCTCAAATCAAAATAAACATAAACAGAGAATAAGTGAAAAGTTGTATACGGTTTAAAGTGAATATGAATTGGAAACGCATGAGTCCAAAGTTTTTTATCAATTATGAAAATGTCAGTCCAAATGATATTGAACTCTTAGGTTAACCTGGTTACTTACTTGCTTAACTGATCCGATTGGTTTGATTTGCAAGCATTAACTAAAAATGTTGTATCAGTCTGTTGAACATTCTATCGCCGCTTGTGTGAATCAAAGAGTTTCGGTGATACACAGTGATTCTAAATATCTGCACCTTATGGAGATTTCGATCTGGTTTCTACAAATGCAATAACAAGCTCGGCACATTTCAAACTTTGGTAACAACTTTTATAGAAAACCACAAGCTATTAAGTTTGCGTTACTTTGTAAGCAACAAATTCTACTACTGGGGTCTGCTCTATTGTATTCCATAGCTTCCTTCCCATGACATTTATTTATTCCTGGGCCGCCAGTGCATCCACAAGCGTTTACTTTTAAGATCCTTCCGTCCGTCAGATAGGAATTCTGTCTTAACCTAAGCCTATTATACTTGTCTACGATTATTTACGTGTGACAATAAAATGACGAACGATGTTTGTCCTCATAATTTCAGAAGTTTTATATCAAGATAAGCTTTACCCGAGATCGCTTATTGTGATAATTGTATATAATCTCCCGTTATGTTTTTTTCCACTAAAATAGATTTAAAAAGAACTTTAAAAAGCGATTAAAGTAATGGCGTAGATATTTGTTTACGCAGATGGATGTCAAACAAATCCCTTGGCCAATAAACTAGACTTGAAGAGATCCTTTAAAAATTAATAAAGTATTGTATGTGCAAACATTTCATTTAGTGCTTTTCATAACTCATTTATACGGTCTCATATTAGCAATAACTTTCTATGCCGTGCTTTATTCAGTCAAATGCATTCATGTTAATGTAAATTATGATTGTAATCAACGATTACTTTAC
The DNA here is from genome assembly GCA_000671755.1 of Glossina brevipalpis. Classification (NCBI taxonomy): domain Eukaryota; kingdom Metazoa; phylum Arthropoda; class Insecta; order Diptera; family Glossinidae; genus Glossina; species Glossina brevipalpis. Next base: position 851,751 of record KK351094.1, read on the forward strand.
TTAAAGTTAATCAATATCTTCATAAATTGCTAACGGCGTTAATGGAACTTCCCTCTCCGGTCTCTGATTATAAACATAAATTATGTGTAACCGTACACGTATATGTGACTGCATATGTATATGTAAATGAAAATGAACACCTTTTCCCGTTATTCCTCGTCTTCTATTTCTACTATAACGCAACGCAATACCACCACTAACATCCCTTTCTTCGTCGTAGTTTAGCTTCTTAACAAATTACAAGAGTCATATAATGATTTATACATTTTGTGTAGAAATCTTACATGTAGCGATATGTAAGTCTTCTATAAGTGTGTAGTTGTAAATGTATGTGAGTGAATGTTTACCACATAACGCGACAACATTTTCAAATCACACGCATGCATAACATACGCAGCAACAATAATCACATTAAGGGAAAGTGCGATAAATCTAGTTTTAGCGAATGTATCTGTGGCTGTATGCTTATGAAAGCTTCTACGTTTACGTTGCATAGGGTAATGAAAATTTACATATATATGTATAAATTGCTTATTTCCAAGTAAGATTTTCCATAAGTAATAAGTATAAGAAATAACTATTTTAGTTTAGTTTAGATTACGAAAATGTTGCCTCAAAAAATGACATCAACTTATTATTACGAAAAATACCGCAAATTAAAGTGGACTAATGTTTGTCTATGCCATCCTAAATATATAATCGTCTTAAAACTTTCCTTTTCTGGTTTTTGGAAGTGAGACGCTGTGTTGCCTTAAAAGAGTAAGTCTTTCGATGCTGAATTTGATAAGTAGTCAGCTTAGTTTTCCTGTTCTAGCCGTAGGTAACAGTGAACAAATACTAGGTAGTAGTAAAACAGTGCTTCACTCCTAAGCATTCAAAACTGTGAAGTCTTTGATGCTGAGTCTGACAAGCAATCGGCTTAGTTATCTTATTGTAGTCATAGGTAGAAGTGAAGCAGCGCACTATAGTAGCGAAGTAGTGGTTTACTTCCAGTCATGTAATGCAGTCAAGTCGGTAATTAGTTATTTGATACCAAGCGTATTAAGTAGTCGATTGGCCCTTGTTTCATGCTTTACAAATATACAAAATGTTGAAGCTTTTGATGCTGAGTCTGATAAGTCTGATCGGCTTAGTTATCTTGTTCTAATCATAGGTAGAAGTAAAGCAGTATAAGTATAAGGTACTAGTAAAATAGTGCTTTACTCCCAGGCATCTAATGCAGCCAAGCCGGTAATTACTATCACTTGATGTGTGGTATGGTAAGGCTTCCCATATACCAAAAAGTTAGGCTTAAATCAATGAAAGAGAAGAATGCAGAATAGACAATCGGTTTTACAGACTCATACCTTGGATATGTTTGATACATTACGGGAAAGATGTATTTTCTCATATACTCATTTATATAATTATTTTATTTATTTATTTATATATTTCTAACTGCACACTTATTAGTAATATGTTGATTGTAAAAGGTAGTATTACTCTACGTGTAAGAATTTCTAGGTTCTCTCCTCTGTCTAAGCACCAAAAAAGAGGTTGCTTGTTGCTGCTGATATTTTTTCCATTTCGTAGAGCTGTTCTTTTAAGTATCTTCTGAAAAGTTCGTTTGTAATCTTTTGCAGTGAACTGCGCGCATCATGAATACGTAAATGATTACGAAACCAAGTTCATCATAACTTCAAGTCATGATGATTAATGACTTTTGTATGTTATTACGATAGTTATTATTGCGATTTTATATTTCTTTTTTTTTTTGTACATATTTTCCCTCTTAGAATTGCATTACATATCCTTTGACATTGAAAATGTTTTTAGTTCATTTAAAAATGCTAAGCCCCAGCTTTGCTTTAATAATAAATAATCTCATATTTCATTTATTTAAATTTCACTCATTCCTTCTACTCTTCATATTTAAGGATATGTGTTGAAGGAAAAAACGAAAAACTTCAAAATTTTTTAATGAGAAAACTTTTTGTTGTATGCACTTGTTCTATAGTTCTTGTTTTTTTTTTGTTTTTGTTTTTTTTTTTTTTTTTGCTTATTTAGATTTTCAAGCAACTTTTGTTGTGCTGAACGAAAAATATGGCAATGAGTAAATTTTTCTTTTATATTTCATCAGCAGACAACTAAAGCGGTTATTGTTAATGATGTGTTTTAAGCTGATTTTGCTGTTAAAAGAGGTTTTGTTTTGTTTTTTTATTTTTACTCATTTTTAGAAAAAAAAAAGAAAAAAATGTTATTAAATCTTTTTACAGGATTCTTACTAAAGAGCGGAAATTAAAAATAAAAAATTATGTAAAGAAAAAATTGCAAAGCGTTTATTTTTTTTCCATTCTATAAAGGAAAATTTCATGAGTAAACAACAACAAAATTACAAAAAACAACAAGAACAACGGTAATAATGACAATAACAAAACCTAAAACAATATGCGACAGATTTTCGAAGAAACGAAAAACAATAAAAAATCAAAAACTATTTTAAAGAAATCCTTGGTTCTAGGCAGAAAGAATTTTCGATGTACTTTTCCTTTCTCCAAGTTGTTGATCTTTTCTACGGAGAATAAAGAAAGATACAGGAAAGTTTTCACACATTAGTTTCCTAATTATTTGTTCTCTAAAATTAATTACATCTAGGAAGCGTTAAGTTTAACACAGTAGTAACAAACAAGAAAATTATATTTGTCTGTATATGCCGGGTCTTCTATACTCTTTACATCTTTAACTTAAAAACAAGGAAAAAAATCATTTTTAATAGGTGGGCGTGACAGATTTTTTTCTAATTTTATGCAATACCGTAGAAATTTTTATTTTGCAATCTATGAACACTAAGCACAACAACCAAAAAAATGGACATGCTTTCAGCTTATTTTATACCGTAGGCGTGGTAATCGATTTGGTTCATTTTCAATAGTAACGTATGTGCAAAGAACTTTCAATGTTTCTGTCAAATTTGAAGTCAATATCTTAACTTTTTTCGGCCAGGAAAATGTTGATCACAGATATTACACAGACGAACAGATGGGCAGACGGATAGACGGACTGACGGACATGTTTAAATCGATTCTAAATTTAATGCTGATCAAGAATATATATATATACTTTGTAGGGTCTCTGAAGCTTTCTTTCTTTAACAAATTTGCTTTTTTAGTCAGTCTGTGTTATAATGTCATCGTGTTAAAGTCAAATTGTAAATGTCACCGTTGCTTTAAAGTTAATGCTTGTCTTGTTGCGGTTATAACTGTTAAAAAAGTCAAGTTAATGTTTATGATAGTTTTTGTGATAGAAAAGGAACAAAATATACGAATTAAAATTGTAAAATTAAAACTAGCACAACTTCATATAAATATTGTTCTTAGACTAAAATTATAAAATTCTCTAATATTTTTTTTTTAATATAATTTTCTCATTAAATTATTTGATAAAAATGCACAAAAACACGAAATTTCAAGAATAGATCATAAACACTTATGTATGTTGTCGTGCAGTTGTGCAGTTTTTCATTAGATTTTTTTTTGCTCTTCGTGTAGTGAAGTGAGTTTATAAATATGTTTAGTACTCCTATTGGCATAGAAAACAACAATAAAAAACCATCTTCCTCAATATCGTGTGGAACTTGGAATCACTGGAATTTGTTTAATTTTTTTGATCATTCATCTAAAACTTGTAAATAGCAAAGAATTCATAATTAACGACAACTAATGCAAAAGCTACTATTGTTGATGGTAATCTCAAACTTGCTATAGTGGCCGTAAAAAGTGCAGAAAATCTGATTATTGACTTATACTGGCGTTACGGTTTGTTTATGTGCTTCGCGGGATTTGCTACAAGCGTTTTTAATTATGCCTGCATCACCTTTTAGTCAACAATGATGCAATCTTGGCTTTAAACGTCCAAAACATCAAATACCTGACAATTTGTTGATACGATCGCTTAGTGTAAACTTGGTTTCCCACCAAAAGAACTCACTGATTTGAATGGAAATACATAATAGTTAGCATATGATGAAACTACACGAAAATGTGACTTCATGAATTTTATAGTCTGCGTAATTTTATTGTGATATATTTATATTGATATAATCTGATAAGTTGATTTGATTAATAAATTAATGTTTTTTTTTCAATATTTGTATAAAAGTTTAATCTATTTTCAACATTTTTTTTGTGCATTATATATATTTATTTTTATATATTATAAAATTGTTATAGTTTGGCTAAAGCAGGAAGAGATGAAGTAAGGATCGGTAAAGGAAAGAACACCATGGAAGGAGCTACTGTAATTCCGACAAACGGAGAAGTATAAGTAAGATTGAAGAGACCCATTGCAAAGGACGAACAATAAACGGACAATGGGTGGGAAATGGACAATGGACGTGAAATGGACAATGAGCGTGAAACGGACAAATAGACTGAAACGGACAATGGGCGTGAAACGGACGATGGGTGTGAAACGGACAAATAGCGTGAAACGGACAATGGGCGTGAAACGGACGATGGGTGTGAAACGGACAAAGTGCGTGAAACGGACAATAGGCGTGAAACGGATAACGAACGTGAAATGGACAACGAACGCGAAAAGTACAACAGACGTGAAACGGACAATGGAATAGAAACGGGCAATGGTGGTGAACCGAACAATAGAGGTGAAACGGGTAATGAACGTGAAAAGGACAAGGGACGACAAACAGATAATGGGCATGAAACGGATAATAGATGTGAAGTGAACAATGGATGTGAAGCGAACGTTGAACGTGAAAAAGGCATCGGACGTGAAAGGGACAATGGAGGCGAAACGGACAATGGACCTGAAACAGACAAAGGACGTGAAACGGACAATGGACGAAAAACGGACAAGCTTCGTGAAACGTGCAAGGCTCGTGAGACGGACAAGGTTCGTGAAACGGACTAGGCTCGTGAAGCGGACAATATTCCTTAGACGGACAAGGTACTTGAAACGGACAAGTTTTGAGAAGCGGACAATGCGCGTGAGACGGACAATAGAACTTTTTCTACTTTTCATTTTTATTTTTTAATATTTAACTATATGTATATTCCGAAGGTGGCGCTGTGATAAACTTAAATAACCGCTAACTCCTGACGTTACACATTTTAACGAAATTGTTATTAGGCTATAAATGAATAGTTTCTATTCCTAGATGTAAGATTAAATTTTCAGAATGTGAACAATTAAGGAAAAAATGAAAGCTCAGGAAAAATGAAATTTAATAAATTAATTGTAAAATATTGTATTTAAGGCTGCATTACAAAATTTAAAAAAAAAACATAAATCAATTTAAAAAAAGAATGAGTTTATCAACAATCCGTAAAAGATTTGTATTTTTTTTTTTTTTTGATTTCTTTTAATTCATTTTGTTAAGCTGAACTTGTTTTACTTTTTCGTTGGTTGGCGCGGAAATACATATTAACCAAAAGCAATCTTTTCGCTTGCAATTTACATAATAATATAATGCAAATTTTTTTTATTTCACATGCGTATAATGAAAGACAAGAAAAAATGTAACAACAACACGTTTACTCTTTGAAAATATTGTGGTTGTTGTTATTGATGTTTTCATGTGCCATTGCTCCATAAATAATCAACATTATAAACATTTAATGCTCGACATATTCAGTTATAATATTAACCAGATACATACACACACACACCAACATATTTATTTATATATAAATATATATATATATATATATATATTTATATGTATGCATATACAACGTATACATATATGTATACAGCACTCATTTATCCATAGATATGTGAGTGTGTCTACGCATAAAAACAATGTACATTGTGTTTAATTCACCATCATCGCCACCATTCACCAATGTCATCATCATTGTGGTTAAATGTAAAACTTTTCCAATGTTGTAAATGTGGTGGTTTTCTCAATCGACCAATATTGGCAGGCGATACAAAACAATATACTTTTATGCTCAGGCCAATGTACAAAACAACGACTATATGCTATAACAATAGTATACTGCGTAGCATACATATACAAACATCACCATATACATATTCATATATTGATTTACTTTTTTCATTTTCGTTGTTTTTGTGCCATAGGTATATATTCATATATCTATATTTATGTATATATACATATATTCATATAAACTTGCTTGCATACACGATGAAATGGAAGATATCACTTCACTATCTACACATGCATGTCATTTTGTCATGTAATCATACATTGCTTGTGTTTGTTTACATATCATTTCAATAAATGCACGTATGTGTGGCAGCGTGCATGTGCATGCCTATGTGCGTATGTGCCCAAGAAGAGAAAAGGTAATTTCATATACATTGCTTTATGAGTTTATGCCTGTGTGTGTGTAAGTGCGTAGTCATGTATTCTATATATTGTTTTATGGTCACGTTACTGCGACCTGATAATACATGTTTTGCATTTTTGTAACGTTTAACTTTCTGCCCACACCACTCCATGCTTACATACCAAAATACAAACGAACATAAATATGTTTATTTTGTAGAGAAGCAGGAGTGATTGATTTTTCTTTTCTTTTTTTTTTTTCTTTATTGCGGTTTTCGAGTATTCTATTATTGAACCTTTTGAAAAAATATGACATATCTTCCTTGATTTCGACCTTAATAACTATATTACTAATATCGATCTATTAGAATTTCATAACTCGTAATATTGAAAATTGCTTTACATTCAACGATATTTTTCGTATGTACTGATGTGTAATTGTGCTTTAGAATACTTTACAATCATTTTATTATCACTTAACATTTATTAGCTCTACAGGGCGTATGATTTGTGCAATATCTCATAATTGCTGTTGAATGAAGAAAATTACAGTAAAGATTGCGCGCAACGGAATTTCCCTTTTAAGTATCGGAAAGCTACCATTTTTGATACGAATCGCATTGGACCATTTTCATGAACGCTACTCGTATAACGCTTTAATTTCGAAATATTTCTTTATGAAAAAGTTTTGCAATTTTTAAAATTTTCTTCATAAAAATTGCGAAGCAATAGTAGTTCAGTATTTTAGATTTATGTGGAATATTTCGACTATCGAATTTTTATAAACATCTCTCATGTAATCGTTCTTATGAAAGTAACGCTTCCGTGTGGCATAAAATTCTCATTCTTATTACTGCATAGTGAGAATTGGTCCAACATAGTAATTTGTATAGCATTTGCGTACGATTCGATCACTCTTTGGCTTGGATCTCTTAAAGGAGATTTAAACTCCTTTAAGAATTCTTATGAACAAAGATACTTTATATAGCGATAAAAACGAATTTTTATTATTTTGTGGTGGAAATAAATGAAAAATAAAATATTCTTGATAGGAAACTTAATTTTACTAAATTTAAAAAACTTCAGTTGGGCCTGTCTCAACGGTTAGAGAAAATGCTTGCTTCAGATGTTAATTTTTTAAGCTGCAAGTTTTTTTTTCTTTTATATACGGGCCATTGTTCAAACGATACCCCCTTATAAATAGTGTGATTGTCACAACGAAAAGGGCAGTGAGAGATATAATGTGACCGCAGCCTGAGATGTGTCTGCCCGATCGGTAAATGCTTTTCTCTTTGTAGTCCAACTATTTATATTTCTTCATAAAAAATATCCACGTTTCTCACTAACGTTTACATTTGTATTGAAATCAATATTTGTAAATTTGGGTTTTTTGACTACTATAGCGGAATATGATGATGGATTACTGTACGCATTTTTGAACACAATTTGTCCATCCATCAATTATCATAGAGTCGCCCATATTGTGGTTTTGTAGTAAAAGTAAATAAAACATTTTTTCTGATTTGGGTCAAACGTTTTTTCAGTATATTGTTTGGACCTTGCCATTATTTGTCGCATAAAATATCATTTAAATATCGTTCCCGGGACCTCTTTCAGGACAAGATTCTTTCCTAATCAATTTTACTTAATTCTCTGCACAACGCGGGCAGTAGTTCGGCTATAACTTGACGAATGTTCGTTTTCAATACTTCAATAATTTGAAGATTGCTCGCATAATCTCCAATCTTTGCGTAATCCAGCACAAAAAAAATCCAATCTTGACAAATCGCGCGACCTTGGTAATCATCACCAGAACGTGAAATTGCACGTTCGGGACATTCCTCGCACAACAATGCCAAAACGGAACGTGCTGTGTTGTACCGCCCTGATGAAACTACATATGTTACGCGTTAGATTTCACGACAAAAAAAACTTTGTTAATCGTGTAACCGCGGTCATCGGAATACTGCGCGTGTCGTGTAATGGATAAAAATCAATCTTCACTAAGTGTCAAGTGTGCGTTTCGATGACGTAAGTGCTTAAAGAAATCTGATCTATAGATCCAGTTTCTTTAAACTTCTTCACAATTTCGCTTATAGTGCCCACAGATAGACAATTATTTCGATCGTAATCTGGTTAGTAAACATACCTACTACCGAATTAACGTTTTTGTAGTAAGTTTTTAATATTTTAACATGTTCGGCGCTTATTAAGCAATTCATAATGTGAAATGGCAAATATTATACTAAACGTATGATATCCTAAATAATAGTTCTGCTTTACATATGTTATTGAAGCATGATTTTTAAATCCGGACCACGAAATGGATGATCCTATATGTATGTTTCAGTTTCCCATCTCAGTTTTTGCGGACGCGGAACGTTCAATGATGAAAGGGTGATGAACAAATATATCTCTCAAGAACATTTTATACGATCAAAACGTCTCAATAATTACGCAGTAGCAAATGGTAAACAAATCGGTGAACTTTTCTTTAACACAAAATAGTACATAGATTCCACCTGCCAATCATTTTTCTTCACAAAGTGCAAGTAACTGGCAACAATTCAATCATCTCCGACCATCTGACGTTCGTCCGTGTCTTAAAGTCAAAACTTCGCTTTGACATAGATGAAAATTATTGATTTCAAATTTTTCCTTTTCGCTAAATTCAGTTACCAGTTTCCACTCATCAGAATCAAAACATATGGAAAATTTTTAAAGCAGCAAGCTACGTTATTGAAAATGCAAACACCTATTTAACGTAGAAAAAGCTGTCTAGAATTCTTAAATAGAAAAGTAGCGTGTGCTTCACGCAAAACAAAGAAAAAAAATAGTTTGTAAAGTCTAGTACAAGCATACAAGTTTCCGCAAAAATAAAAAAAAATGTTTTCATTTAATTAATTGTTTAATTTCTATCACAATGACTACAAATTATCAACTACATCTTTATGTTAAACATTTTATTATCCCCCTCGTAGTCTGCTTTAATTTCTCTTTCACGAGGTTTTACGGTACATTTTCAAATTTCTTTGCTTGATGCTCTTCATACATTTTCGGTGGGGTTTTTAGTTTAATTCCTAGTTTTATTACACTACTTAGCCTAGTTTTCGTTTCCCTTCTTTTTTGTTCTTTGCACTGTTGTTTTCTTTTTGCAGTTCTTTTTCTATTTCTTTTTTTTTAACTACCAAGTGTTTCTAATAAAAAAGAAAGCATTAATATCATCTTTACGTATGTCAAGGCTGTTTTTTACGATTTTTCTTTATTTTCTTTTTTCTTTTTTCTTTTAAACAATTCTATTATGTTATGTCTAGATCTTCACCGAATTTTTTTTTCTTTTTTTATAATTTTCTCATTTTAATAAAATACTTTTTCGGTTCACTGTTTAACACTTCATTTCGAAAAGCCTTTCAAAGTGTTTGAGTTGCCGATGCTGTTGGAATGGAGGGGATGTGAAAGCTTGAAGGCTATATGTAAGTGTAAGAGTGAAGACTTGAAATTAGCTTAAGAACGAATACAACACTGTTAAGTTGCTGTTCGTGGTCTTCGCACTTGTGTGTGCTAGGATTTAAAGCATTTAATTTATATGACAGGGTCGTTAAGAAAAGAATGAAAAAGAAATAAAAAACGAGAAAGACTGGGTTGGGATTAGAGTGAAAATAAAAATAAAAGCAAACTAATTTCCATTTTTTTCAGTAGAAAGGAAAAAGATTTTAATTTATTTTTTTCATTGCAATGAAAACTAAGGATAATCAATATATTGTAATGAAGTGATAATGAAGCAAAACTCGGAATTAATTTTAACGAACTGCAATCAATCATCAGAGTATTTTTGAGTAAGACTTATAACATCACATAAATAAAATATCAAAAAAAAAAGAAATAATAATAATAATAAGCGAGTAGTTAGAATCGGTTGGAATCGAATTCTTTACACCTAACATTACCTTGTAGACCTCTTCGTATCTTTCGTATTACACCGTTATTAAGTAAAAGACGATATACGAAGTTCGATCGCAAGACCACGGTTTACGAAGATTTTCAAAAATTATTTCTAAACCATAGATTGCAGAAGAAAGATGAAAATCTTTCCTTTCACTTTCTATAAAATTTGTGAAAATTCAGGCGCAAAGTCGTGTTGGAATGAGGTTAATTTTGGACAAAAACTGATAATCCCTTATGCACAGTTACTTATTACTTATAATTTTAATTGTTACGCAAGCGTAGGTGTATTGCATGACTGGTGTTTTCTGATGTTTAAGTTTGCTTTTTAATTGTAGGACAATACACGTTTCAACAGCGAATCATAAATTAATCACATTTTTTCAACTTGATACGTACAGTCACGACAAAACATACGGTGTTTAAAATCAACATGATCAACATTAATACGAGAACATCGAAATGATGATATATAGACTTCACAAAGTTTCGATAAGAGACGGAAAGGTAAAGTTTGAAGCGAATATTTTGAAATGTAAAAGCATAAAGAGCATAGAAGAAAGGAGTGAAAAGACCGAATTGACTGTGTGCGTATGGTTTTTTTCAATTACTCCGGATTTAGGTAGCACTATCACTCGCACTGGCTTGTGACGAAAGTTTGCTCAATATCCATTTGCTTTACAAAGTCTTTCTAAACGTTTAGCTTAGAAATTAGAAAAGCTTTCACGTCCAGTTTCTTTAATAATGCTGAAGTCTTATATGAAACTGATGTGAACAGAATTTTTTGACAGAAAAGTAATACGCAATGAAAGTGACAAATTAGTCCATAATGTGCTATTTTCTTTTTTCAGTTATAACCTATATCTCTCTTACTTTTTCCCACTTGTACAAATAAGCTGTAAAATATCAAGAAAGGAGTACAAACCTCCGTGTAGTAGGAGTAACATAGGGCAACGTTGTCGAAATGCGATTGCATCCGTAAAATTAAGTGTGTTCGCGCGAACTTCATGACATAGGCGTTAGGTTAATTGCTTGTGTTTGTGGCAAACTGTAATCTTTTATATGTAATTTCACGAAGATCTCTCGCAAAGAATAGAATTTCTAAAAAAAAAGTTAGTCTTAAGGCGTAGCTCTTTCCATTAATTCTATACGATATTTTCGAGTTGGTTTTCTATGCATTAAAAGCTTTCGAAAAATTGAACATATTTCCTGAAATGAGAGTAGAAAAGTTTTAATTTAATTAATTATCTTTAGCAGTAGGGAAAAACTATGGCCATAAATTGAGATAATAAATAATTAAGTTCTGCGTTTTTTTTTTGTTGTTAAGTAATCGCATAAAACATGAAAAAAATTCAATTGAAAAATTGCTTGTGAACTATAAATCACTTATTTGTTGTATTTCAATCTTATTAAAGGAAGTAAAAAATAAATAAATATAAATAAATTATTTCTCTTCCCATTCCTAATAACTAATTGCTTTAATTTATGTGCGCGCTCCGGTTAATCTAGTTCGCCTGTTATTCAGTTAATTATATTTGCTTAAATGCATCTTTTGTGCATCACTATGTGTGTGTGTGTGTCTGTGTATGTGTATGTGAGTGCTTTTATCAATTGTTTTAGCGCATTTTATCATAAATTTGTTAAGCATTCAATTGAAATTCAATAGCAGCGTTTTCCATCAGTGCACCACAAATTGCGAAATATACTCTCATACCCCGTCTCGATTAACTTTAACATCTAACATTTGCAAATGTCATTGAGTGCTTAAATATAATGTCAAATAGTTGTGTCTAGTATTCGATGCGAGCACAAAGGGCATAATTAATGTTTGCTATACGTTTAAGTCCTTCACTATAACAATTTATTTATAATTATTAGCTAATAGTTAGAGAATGCAATCAAAAGCATTTAAAATTTTATGCTTTTTTTTTAAACGCGTTTTTAGTAAGTGTTAAAGTATTCAATATATCTTTCGTATATAATCATATGATTCTGGCAACCGCTCTGCTTCGTTGAGATAGTTGTCGCTATTACCCGGTTCAGTCTGAGGTTATTCATTGTCGGAAAGTTAGCATAGCTGGCATAGAAATGATTTTTTTTTAACAGTTTAGACGAGATTTTAAGCGTACTAGAGAAATATCCGTACCCACATAATCTTAAAATTCTTCAACTTCGGACTAGAATGAAGAAACTAATGACTGATGTATGCCTGATGTTGCGTTGATCATCAATAGACCTACGCTTTGCAATTTCTGTAACGTATTGCTTGGCAATGCAAAAGGAAAGCATAAGAGGCAGTTCACAAGGTTTAGGGTATAAACAAGTCAAAACGCTACAACGAAGAAACCGCAGGCAACTGTAATGGCTATAAATTTTATAGCCATAAATTATAAATTTTATAGCCATAAATTATAAATTTTATAGTCATTAGGGCTATAACTTAGAAAGCCTTACCGTGGAGCTGTAACTTGGAAAGCCTTACCTCCTAACTTAACTTACAAAACGACCTCGACAGTAATAGAACTAAGATGTCGCGCTTAAATGCTTTATATTGTCTTTAAAGGATATATTAGATTTACTGCGGAAATATGCATCGGAGACTCCGTAGACAATACGTAAACAAAATGGATTCTATTATGCCAGTTTAATATCGTGGAAATCATGACCACGAATCTATAAATATTTTTTACTCTTGGAATGTTCAAAAATCATCTCAATTGGGTTAAAGTTCCAGACTTAACACACACGCGTAGATTTAAGAAAAGATCGATAATTTTCTTCCCTCTCAGCGTATATTGACTTCTGTCTGCCTATGTCCAAACTAAGTTACATACGGCTATGGTTCACGTTTAACATAAAAAATCAATAATTATTTTCTGCTCTTAGTTTACATATTTAAAAATTATTCTAAGCACACAATGACTTTTCCGCCACATTATTGTTTCCTAAAGCCTTTTTTGACATTTGAAAATGAGTTAATAGGTTCAAAAATTTGCCCATAAAAACGAATTTGGACAAAATGTACGCAACTAATTTATGCACTTATTCCTAAGTCTTGAAAATATGACTTGATTGACCATTCTACGTTAAGAGAAATTTTGTTCAGTTCAGCGATCGGAAATCGTACATCGATCAATCGTATATATATACCCGAATATACAAAGCGACTTTCCGTAACATTCGGAAGTTATATTCCCACCTAGATGTTACTTCGGTTATATAAATTGATTTTCCAGTTTGATAAGTAGATTTCTTTTAAGGAATAGACAAAGGGGACTAAATAAAAGTTTCAAACTAACTACTCTATAATTTTGAGACTATGACTTAGGAAAGAGAGAAAAATGAAGACATTTTTAAATAATTGTGATTTGATATAATTATCAATTTTCTTGATTTTCATACTTCATCCGGCAAGAACTTTAAGAATAGATTGAGATCAGATGTATTTTCTTAAAAAGGCTTTGAACTTATTATCTCCTTTTCGTTCAATAAAGCAATGGAAGGTGATAAATAAATTTCAATCTTGATGCGAATCAAGGGTATATGTATGCTTTGTGAGAACTCCAATGCATTTCATTTTATACGTATTAAATTTGCAAATTTAATATCCCCTATAGGAGCCATAATAAGGACTAGAAACACTGCAGATGTTGCAAACTATGTCATTTACTTTTAATTTATACTCTCTACCTACAGATAAAGTATATTAAATTCGTTCATTCCTTTGTAATATCTAGAAACGCTTATCATCCTTTATATTTTTCATTAGTTCAAGGGTCTGAGTCAATTTGACAATACCCGTTTGCCCATCCGTCCGTCTGCGAAACGCCTGGTGTTTGATATTGAAACTTTTAAAGTAGCAAAGTAGCAATGAGAAAGAAAACTAAAACGTCACATACATACTTTTAGATGATGACCACAAGTCGATTGTAATTAGCATAATCTGCCTACATCTCATTGAGAAGTTGGACCTTAACTTATAATGCATAGTAGATACCAGCACGGATACAACTTTTAAGATGAAGATTGCACTTAAACAATTGGCGTGGCATGCCCACATCTTGCTTGGCCTGTAATAGATGCTGAACTCTAAATTCTAATCTAATACAGATCTATGCATGCTATATATACTTTTACGATGAAAATCTAAAATTGCCATGATACAATGGGCGTGATCTACATATACAATAGGCGAAAAAATCGGCACTATTACAATTCATAAGGTATGATTATCTATGATTTATTAATGTAAAAACCGATAAAATTATTTATTAAGCCCAGTTAAAAGACAAATGGAAAGAACGTTCTGCAAGATCAAGGGACACAATCTAAAGAAATGTTATATTACTGTTCGCATAGGGAATGTTTCCCGTAAGCTGCTCAAAAGTATTTCTTAGTCCCAGTTATAGGACCAAGCGATCAGCATACACTTTTACAAACGTGTCCACAAATGTAAAGGAACTGCATTATAATGCGTAAGAAATGTTTCTCGAAAGGTCCGTAAAAGTATTTCTTGCAGAAAATTAAAAAATTATCTTAATCACTGACCTGACTTGTCAATACTATTCAAAATATGTTTTAACTATGAGACATTATTTGTAGTTGTTAGGCATTAAAAATGCATTGGTAGGAAGTTATATTATCGTGAGTACGCCATCTTTTTGTCTTTACTGAATGATGACTTATCTTCACTCTGGTTCGCGTCTTAGTTAAAATATATTCATTAAAACGAATGACATTGACAATTTAACAGAAACGTTCATAAATATTGAGCAACAATAAAATATTTAAACATAAACAAAAAACTAAATCATGCGTTTTTTTTTATCAAAAACATAAAAAAAATTGTTTGTACCACTGGTAATGAAGTTTATGTATCATATTTTGGATAAGGAAAATTACGATACACATAGAATGTTACAAAAGAAAACAAGTAACTCCACTCTAAGGTTCTGATACATCGTAAAGCAACACTAAAAGCAATAAAAGAGATTCAATTTCATTCCGATATAGAGAGGGACCTTCATCACGAAAATCCCCCACATCTTAGCTCCGCTCATGCACACAAAACACTAAACGAATTAAAAAAATTATTTGAACGAATAAAACCACTCTAGACTTTTTCTATTTTCTTTTGTTTACTTATAATATCTCTGAAATTTCTTTTTATAATTAAATTTGTACACTGAACTCTTTCCATTAATATGCATACAAACTGCCTGCATAGTTATTAACAGTAATTTTGTTCTTCGTTTTTTTTTTATGATGATAGTACTAAACTTGGTTTTTTTTTAAATGTCTATCTTTTCTGCTATTTTATAATTTTTTTGCCGATTTCTCTTTATATTTCTTCTTATCATTATTTAGCAAAGACAAAAAGTCATGATTTTTAGCAAAGACCCAAACTTATGTACTTATTATGCTAATTCCACTTCGACTTACAAAATTTCCTCAACTCTCTTAATTGTTAATTTTGTTTGTTGTGCCCAGAATATACGTTCCTGATCAGCATCAAATTTGGAATCGTTTTAAACATGTCGCTCTGTACGTCTGTGCAAAGTTTATGCTAAACATTCTTCTAGATATTCGAATGTGACAGAAACATTGGAAGTTGTTGCAGCGGGTTGGTATTGGAAATAGGCCAAATGGGTTAAAAGACACGCCCACAGTATAACTTGGACTGAGAACACCTTTGTTTTCGAAAATAAACAAAAACTGAGTTTTTCGCTTACTACGCATAAATCATTGCAGATTCCAATAAATACTGCGCTGTTTATCCCGCAAAAATAAAAAGGTTCGAGCACGCCACGCCCACTCGATATAATAGAGTATTAAAATATATTTTTGTTTTGTGAAAATGTTTTTCACATTAACAAAAATGCTTCAGAAAATATATAAAGTCGGAATCCACCTAGACGTATCCGTATCCGTCTGTCCGTCTGCCCATCTACCTGTCTTCCTACTTGGAGATATCGGCTTCCAATTTAGCAGAAACATATATGTGTCTAATGAAAATAAACCAAATCGATCACAGACCACACCTTGCAGTATAAAATAAGTTGAAAACATGTTTCTTTTCTGTTTGCTTTGCTCAGTGCACATGGACTGCCAAATAAAAGTTTGTACAGTGTTTCGCAAAAATAAAAAAAATCTGCCACGCCCACCTACTATAATTTACATTTTTCCCCTTTTTGTAATACAAAAATGGTAGTGATGGGTATAAAAAATTCGGCGCAAACGAATATAATTTTCTTACTTGTTTCTGTTCATATTCAAGTTTTGACATTGTTTTTATATTTAATCGTATTTTATATTACATTGTAAGCAAAACCAGAGGAAAACTAGCAGACTCACATTGCTGATTAGACGAAAGGAAAAAGGATTAATGACATTTTTACACATTTATTTAAGAACATGTACGGTTGTAATTTACGCAAGACTATTAAAAAAAATTAATAAATACCTGTCATTTGATTTAATCCTTTCGAATAAATTATTGAATAATTATAGATATACTTCTTTTTTACTTCTAGTTGCGATAAAGTACATCATAAACGCCTTAACTTTATCATCGTTTCTGCATTCACTTGATCGGGCAGAAATACTTGAATTAAAGATTTTAGGAAATTACTTGAGGTAATTAAATGTCAACCTCTTATATAAGTTCAAGACGAAAGCAAACCTAACGAACCAAACAATTCGAAATTGGTTTTCATCAATAACTAAAACTAGGCAATACACCAAATATTCCTAAAAATATAAAATAAATTTGATTTCGTTAAGTTCCCAACTTAGTAAGCAAAAGAAAATTTCAAAACACTTAATAACACAGAAAATGCCTGAGTTCACTGGTATTATTTAAAACAAAAAAATAAAAAAGTAGGCAACGTTACCGATACATTTATTCGAAAGGTAGGGTATCCAAGATTCGTCTCGTATTCGCGCGTAAGTAGTTTCTTTAGTTAGTCAGTCTATCTTTATTTTGTTTCGAAATTTTTATTCATTCTCTGTGGCAAATGGAATCTGTACATTAAATACGTTACATCTATTTTTGCGTTGATCCATTACGAATTGCAAGAACTGCACTAAAATTGTTAGTCAGTATGTGTGCAAATCCCATAAGGATACGAGAGCAATTGATGCTTTTATATTACACTGCAAAACGGCAACGGCAACGGTAACGGAATTGCTGTGTGAACGGATGTGTGTGTGTGTGTGTGTGTGTGTGTGTGTGTGCAAGTGTGAAATGTTGACTGCGTTGATGATACACAGAGGAGTTAGAACAATTGGTTAACAACAGTCATTTATTAAGCAATGTTAGCTTTATGCGTATTTTACTGATTTAAGATAAAATTTTACTACATTTTCTTTCATTTCTTCGTATTTAATTTGCATATCCATGATGAAAAAACGCAGACAGATAATTTTATTGTACCATTTGGCATAACAGCATAGCAGTCATGCAACATTTTGAATTTAACGTGTTCTTCACTTTGTTTTCTTACAATTCGGAATTTTAAAAATCATTTTTCTTTTAGAAACGAAAATTTAAAATTTTTTTTGAATAGTATTTAGTCGGATTATTGCTATAATTCGGTTTTAAGAAGAATGAACAAAATTTAGTTCTAAATGTACTAATGGCTTAAGGAGGCAAAGCCATAGTAAAGTTTTCAGAAAAAAAAAAATTTCTTCTTTTTAGAAAATGAACAAAAAGGTTCATTACCTCAAAGACATTTTTTTCTTGAAACATTCGATGTCTTTTGTAAGCATTCAAAAAGAAACCCTGATGAAAAGTTACAGTTGATTTCTCGGTTCTCTACTATGCAAACAGAAAAAGCTTATGTTCATTTAAAACCATTTTTAGGGGAAAATGTGTTAAATTACTATTGAGCAGATATGAGGCTGAAAGCAATTTAAAATAAATCATGCGATTCTGTCTTTGTCAGCTGCAAGAAACGAGGAGCCTTCGAGCAAAAGAGTTTAAGTAAAGAGAGCAGGAAGAAAAATATTTGAATAGAGCAGCATAATAATAATAAATAATTTTTTTTTTTTAAATATTGAAATATATTCTTAACGATCTCCTTGAATATTACTGCTCTATTATCTTTCCTTCCAGTTAAAAGAAATTATCAAAAAATGTCTTTTTTTAGATAGTTGCGTAGTGCTGTCTCCCCTTATAAATATCTTTATTTATGATGAAGAAGAATGAATGTTAGATTCATCTTTCATATCCCTCATCCTTAAAAAAAGAGAATAATATTTTCTACATTCTGTATATGGCCATTATTAGTAAAGTGTTGTAAGTTAAAATTTAAAAAAATAGTTTTATCACAGTTATTTCGCAACACATTATTTTAAGTTAAATCTATTCAAGCTACTTTTTCGATATCGTCACAAAGCGACAGACAGAGGGGCGTAGGGATAGACAGACAAAAGCAAAAATATGGGCAAGAGGATACGTTTAAATCGATCCTAAAATTGATGCCAATCAAACATATACATACTTTGTGGGAATTCTGAAGCTTCTCGCTGGATGTTGCATCTTTCGGTGGCGGGTATAAATCCGCTTTCTTGCCGAACACTTATAAACTACGGTATGGTAAGTAGAGCTCTTACGGACGATTTTTTAATAATTGTATAAAGGTGAAAAAAACGGCCATGTCCACCTAATTGTAAAGAGCATCGAAATCTCATTTTTTTTTAATCCAAGTGTGTGTAACAACCGGAACGAAGTTTTAGAAAGATGCTAGAGTACATGTATTTATGATCAAACCCAAAATCGGCATGTATTCAGACTGTTTATTTGCTTATCTCCCTGTGGTAAACATTTTCTGTTCACAAAAATTAAGATATCGGAATCCCCTTAGTAAGAAAATTTAAAAGGTATACACGTAGATTAGTAACAGAAAGCGGGCAAAACTCATGGCCTTAGATTAGTATTTGAAATGTCCAAATCAGTCAAGGAACTCGTCTATAGATAAATAAAACCTCTTCCTCTTTGATGGTTTCGCTCATTACTGATAAACTGCTAGACGTCCATTAAAAGGATTATGTAACTCGAATTAAGAATAATTAGAAATGAAATAAAATTTCAAAAAACAAAAACTTTTTTCTAAAATATATGCTTATAACAGAAAATCAATTTTTAATACCAACTTTTTACTTTCGCTAGTCAAACACAAATATTTGAAAAATTTTACGACTAAATTTATTTTTGTTAAAATATATCCACCGCGCACTGTTGCTGGGTACCTTACTATGTTTTATGCAGAAAATTTGTTACCGTAGATAACAATTTGTCTGCACTTTAAATAATTTCTTTTTTTTTCCCAAAATTTTTCTTACTACTACGAACAATCTCTATGAAGGAGAACCAACAAAAACAAAGCAGAAGCCATTAATTTACACGATCTCCTTGACTACTTTCGTAGAAACAGAAGGAAGTTGCAGCGGCTTTAGAAGAAAAATAGTGCTCGTATTTATCTCTACTACCTAAAAAGTCAGTAATAGAAGAGAAAAGGTAAAAAATTGGAAGCTGTAATAAAAAAAAAAGAAGAAGAAGAAAAGCTATTTGTCACTAAAGTGTAACGCTATACTTTGTTTTAGCATAAATAAGAAATTATTTCGTTGCAAATTTTTTCTACTGTCTATTCTTCTCTCATCCCCTTTTTCCAACTCTCTTTCTTTCTCTCTCTTTCTTTCCCTATCTCTTTCTCTCTTACCACAAGAAAAAGAACCTTTGGGGAAATTTTCATTAAATATAAAAAAAAAATACAAAAAAGTTAAAGGCACAGTGACTTTGTTATACACGAAAAGTTTAGTAAACAGCCGTCTGAGGCGGCGGAGAGTAAATGAGAGACTGAGACTGCTCTTAATACCGTTAAATGTAAACAAAGTTAATGGATTTTGGTTAACAAATATTTGTTGCAGCAACAGAAACAATTTATGAAACAAATGGGAGGAAAAAAATGAATATTTTAGATAATACCTTTGGACTTCTGTCTCTTCGCTAACTTCCACCGAAGTAAACAACAGCAATATTTAGATGAGAATTAAAATTTTAAAAGAAACTCGATTTTTGTTTTTTTAATTTCTAAATGTAATACAAAAAAGTCGAGATAATAAAGTTTCAAACTATTAACCAGACTGTCGCGTTTGATGTAGACTGTAAAATGGCAGAGAAAAAATGTTAAAAAAGCAATAAATAAATTATTTTAGGCTTTAGCTGAAAGATTTCATATATTTAGTTCAGTTCCAAATTTATAGTTACATAACAAATGTAGCCTTCTGATGGCACTGTGAAAGTAATCGATCTTAATAAATATATCTAACACACTAATCAAAATGATAAACTTCGACACTATCTACTACTTAGCATTTGTAAAAAATTTTAACTTTCAATTATATAAATTTATGTATAAAGGATGACTTATTTTTGTTGTAGTTTTATACTAAACGTAAATCAAGCACACTTCTGACCGTGCCATTATTTTTCGTCTACAACATCATTCAAATGTCACCTTACAGTACTGGATCGTTTTGAAATAGTGTTCGATGACTTGTTTGTACAAAGCGAACAATAGTTGGGCTATAACTTGGCATATATTCATTTTCAAACCATCAGGAGTTTGAGGATTATTCAATAAATTGGAGCTTTTGCGTTATCTGTCGAAAAAAAAAGTTAAAGGGTGAGAAATCAATCGTACGA
The DNA here is from genome assembly GCA_000671755.1 of Glossina brevipalpis. Classification (NCBI taxonomy): domain Eukaryota; kingdom Metazoa; phylum Arthropoda; class Insecta; order Diptera; family Glossinidae; genus Glossina; species Glossina brevipalpis. The sequence goes on from KK351094.1 coordinate 872,696, forward strand.
TCTTGGTAGTCAATCTACATTGCGAAAATGTGCAATTACACGTTTGGTAAATTTCTCGTCTAACAATGCCAAAACGGATTGGTGTGGCTTGTGGTACCGTGCTGATGAAAACCACATACGTAAGTTTTTTAGTATAGATTACTAACCAATTTTTTTTTTCATATTGTAAAATGGCAAATATTACACTAAAAATGCTATGCTTTAGATAATATTTTTGCTTCATATAGGTTATCGAATGAAGATTGCTAAATCCGGACCATTAAATGAATGACGACACATAGTAAAAAAAATTCTAGTCTACTAAATAGTAAATGAGTGATTACGTCAACTAGCAGTGAAAAGTTAATGTTGACATGATTGGGATCAGGAAGCTACAGCTAAGAGACTTGACAATTCGTTGCCACCAACGGGTTTTTATTTTCCGATAGTTTTCTTCTTAAGTCTAGTAGTCATGGACATAGTAGACATAAGAAGGTATTCGCATAGACAGAGTTAATGTAACTTACACTTAACTTACGTTGGCTTATTGGTATGCAAACTTCCCGAAGTAAGAATAATAATAAATAAATAATTTCCATAGGGTTTGCCATTTATTAGTTTTTTTTGTTTTTTGTTTTTTGCCTTCATAGAGAGAAATGTTTACCGTATCATGTTCTTCATTGCGGTGGGTAGCTTTAGAGGATAATAATGCGCTTTAGCTATCCAAATGAACCTGATACGAAATGCGGATGTTTTTTAGAAAATTATCTTTTCTAATGACATTTATTTCCTCCTCAAGAGACAAATTAACTAACAAAAGTATATAGGAAACGAGAAATTCTGTGAGGATAACATCATCCTAAAAAATTAACGTCAAATATATATTAAGACTTGGTGGCATCCATTATTCTTTTAGCAAGATTTTTAGAAAGTTATCGATATGCGGCAACCAAGCCTTTTTTGGATCCAAATTAGATGAACTAAATGGATGGGACCATTGGTTTCGTTAAATAACAAACTCGTTGTTATCCTGGTTTGGTAGTTAGGGTTCAGCTACGAGTTGACAATCAAAACCGTAAGGTTTAATACATTTCTGACTGCGACAGATCCAACCTCTACTAAATGTCCGTCAGACTTGGGTTTAGTATCTACAACGAATCATCATAGATCTGAAATCCTGCTTCCGACTGGCGGGATTACTAATCAAAGGTCGCCAGACGTCTAACATATGAAAATGATATGTAGAATTGTAATGTACCTTCTGGGATAAAGAAGGGATCATGGCAAATGGCACGTTCAAAACTCAACTATCTAAAGTAATTTTAAACAAATTATTTTACATTTACATATATACACACATTTTTGTTTCAAAAATTCAAAAAAATAAAACCCTTTAATGCTTACGCAGGGAATTGTCATTTAACCTACGTATCATCTATGGCGGTTATGAAAGGGAATTGTGTTTTATTTTGAATATATTTATTAAGTGAAAACCTCAACGATAAAAAAGAATCCAAAAAAAAATAAAAACTTTTTCAGGGATTTTTAACTGCTAATTTCCATAGCGTACGATTTTAATTGTCTATACACATGCACACACATAGTCACTAATATCGTGCATTTCATGATTAATCACCATGTTAAGCGACAAAATATTCCACTAAGAGAACATAATGCTTCTGTTGGAAATGCTAATTATAAATGACTCTTCAATTTTCAATTCAATTCGTTTCAATAGAATATATTTATCGTTACGAACAGAAATATATAAAATTTTATTTTACGTATCACTGATAAAATTCAGATCAGCTCATGCATACATATACACGTACATAATTCATGCGAATTGTAATTTGCATTTATGACTTTTTTCTCACCCGCAACTCATTTCCCTTCTTTCATGATGATGATGATGATGATTATGATGATGATAATGATGATGATGATGATGCTGCTGATGATGATGACGATGATGCAATTCATTCATTGCTAGCCAGTCATGCGTATGTGTGCATATAAGTGCAAGCAAGGTATGGTAAGGATGTGTACATATTGCAAAAGCTATTGTTATATCAAGCTGCAGTACCAATGTGGCGGATAGAAAATCCTTAAATGTTTAGTTTAATAAAAATTTAATAAAATATTTTTGTTCGTTTATTTACTCATCTTACTAGAATAAAATATTCACTGGTGTGAAGTTAGCCCCCACTTATTTGCTAGCAAAGCGAAAAAAGAAATCAATAAATACTCTATAAATACGTTTATTTCCGTAAGAAAAACATGCGCGAGAGTAGAGCAAAGGTATTCGTAAGCAAGAGGAATCGAGCAATCCTTTCTTGTAGCGTTATGCGTAATACAAATAAAATCTGTCTATGATTTTAATGATTGATAAGATGTCGTCGAGTGGCATATTTATTACTATCAACCATTTTTTTTCCTTTCTTAGGAAAGGGAGCAATCGTCTTATAATGCGTCTGTAATTCAATTTCAAAAGGTCTTGCAACAAATCGATCGTTAATGAAAAAGAGAAACCAACCATTGTCCAGCGTTACCTGTTACATTTTCCTATCTTTCTGATCAAATTAATGCCATGTGGAAAGAATTCCATAATCTTTTGACCCCATGCATTGCGTCATATCGTTGTTTAGTAATAAAAGAAAAACCGCTGCGTACTTAGGAGGTATTTAAGCATTTAAGCTGAACACATAAACATGTAGGGAATAGTGCGTATGACCACTTTTGACTATGATTGCCTCTCCTTGATGATGTTAGGTTTTCTGATAGCTTTTATAATCCTTTAACATACATAAAAAAACTGGAGTTGTCTACATTGCAATTTTTGTTCAATTATTAGCGTACTTTTCATGATGACTAGTAAAAATAAATTTTTTTTTATAACATAAGGCATGATTTGGGTTTTTAATTTATATTTGTGTTTTCTATTTTTGTGTACTTTTTGTAAGCATTTTGTTTATTTTTCCATGCTGCTTTATTAGCAATTACCTTAGCAAAGAGACGTACACAATGTGAAGTTAGCTAAATTCATACCAATGAAACTATTCGTTATAAAGGTGGCAAACAATTTAGTCATTCCTGCATATAACTCTGTGCTTTCTTCCATAGCCTGTGTTTTCATGTATCGTATGTTTATCTGTATACCTATGTGTCTATTCTTAGTGTTCTAAAAGCCTATGCATCTGCTTATATAACTATCAATTAATTTTTTTTTTTTTTTCTCAAAGAAAATCACATTTGAGAGCTATTAAAACTATCCATACTTGATTGAGTTAAAGAGAAAAGCACTAAAGGGAAATCGAATCACTTTTAATTATAACCTTCATTAGAACTTGTAAAGAAATTCTTTTAGCTCAAATATATACAATGCAAGGATATAAAAATAAGCAAAAAGTTTTAAAGGCCAGTTCATCTCAGTCCACAATTTATTTATTTATTTTTTCTTTTTTATAAATAACTTGCATTTCATATATATATATATTTCAATCAAACTGCGGACTTTTAAACATGTGGTGACGTTTTCTTTTTTTTTTTTGTCGTTATTGCTGACGCTTTGCTCTTTATATATATATCCCTTAATCTAAATGCTTATCGGTATCATATCGTCGCTGCAACGTATACATTTTTCATGCTTACATGTAATATATAAAATGAAAGATTAAATGGATAAACAGTTACGTGATGAGGTTTACTGGAGTCGTATTATAATAAATAAAGATATGTTGCCCGCAAACATTCGAATCGATATATGGAACCATATGCCGAAAGATTTATAAAAACTCGTATAAAATGTTTTTATATTTTTTAATCTATTTTCTCAAGGAAACTGAGAATGAAAAAGTGAAGAAGAAGAAGAAATTTCTATAAAATTACATCTTGCATGTAAATTGCGTTTTCTCTCCATGCATGCATATAAGAGATTTCTGCTTTCCAATCTAAAAGATTTACAGGCGAAAAGCTAGAAGAAGAACGATATAAACAAGGGTCAAGCAGTAGCTGTTATTGATATTTTAATTCTCTGTAAATCCAAAAAAAATAAGAAAAATAGGAAATAAAAATTGCAAACGTTCTGGCAAAATGAACCTCTTATTGTTTGTGGGTGTGTTTCGTATAGAGTAATTGTCTGTTTGTTTGTTGTTGGTTGGTTGGCTGGCTAGCTGGCTGGCTGGCTGGTTGGTTGGTTGATTGGGTTTATTTATGTTTTGTATACACATTACTTGCAAGTAAGCATAAATTTCAATAACTCTTGCTGCTGACCAGTGCAAGTGTCAACAACAACAAATTTTGTCATTGTTCTTTGGTTCACATATGCACGCATATAGGCATATGCTTTTGTGTGTGTGTGTGTGTGTGTGTGTGTATATATACATTTATGCGTATATTGTGGGAGGATTATGTGCGATTGTAAGTATGTTTTCGTGCCGAGAGTTTCATGCTGTCATCACAGCGTCGGTAGGGAAATAGTTTATAGTTAATACCAATCCATGCTGAGACGTCAAGACACAAAAAACATACACTCAAGCATTCCGGTCGTATAAATGTTACTCTCACGCATATATGAACAAAACGAATATTACCACGCACACGCATACGTTAACTATAAATATCGGTTTATAGACAACGATACCATGAATGACAGTAAAAAGTAGAGTAAATAGCAGAGGCCTTGTTTTCTGGTTTTCTATTTTCCTTTTTTTTTTTTGCTCACTTTGAAAAAAATTGTCATTATTTTCTGAAGGAGTGTGTTTGTAGCTTACAGCTTATATGTTCACATAAATTAGTAAAATATGCACATACAAGTGATTCGCACCAACTATTAAGCAATCTGTACTTTGTGCTAGACTTAGTCTTTCGTTTCAACTATTGCTTTTAATTGCAGGCGCGCTTTATGGCAACAATATATATATTATATATATAAATATGTATATATATATATATATATATATATATATATATATATATATATATATATATATATATATAAATGTAAATATGCTCGCACTTGTTTTCCAGGGAAATTTTAAAATAGATTGCATGTGCTGCTAAACAATGTTAATAAAAAGTAGAGCAATCTCAAACAAACCTACAGGGAGTAAAAGGTATGAAGTTTATTCTGAATGTTTATAAAAGTAATATAAACATTTTCCTTTTTTTCTTTTCTTTAAACAGTATCGTGTGGTAGAAAAGGTCTGAGTAATTCTCGTTTAATTGCATGAATAACGTATATGGAGTACCGCCTTAAACGAACTTTATAAAATATTTTTTGATGCTTTTTTCATTTTCACCTATTCGAGCATATTGATGCCGTTCAGATTTAGGTTTGATAAATAAAACTCATATACAGGAGTCATTTGCAGATAAGCAAAATTAATGTTGAATATTTCTCCTTCTTTCAGCTTAGACGTTTTTTTGCTTTTTTTGCTCTTTTCACAACCACCACCGAAGGTGATGAATATATTCATTTTGTTTGTAATACTCTGAAGGAAACTTCAGAGACCTCACAAGCATATGTATTCTTGGTCTGCATCAGATTTAGAATAGAAGTGGGTATGTCCGTCTATTCGCCCGTCTACCCAACCGCTAGTCTGTCATTCCCTCCGTTTGTCTCTCCGTCCGTCCGTCTGCCAGCCCGTTCGACTGCCCACCCATTCGTCCGCCCGCCCATTCGTGTACCCGACCGGCCGTTCGCCTCCCGTCCGCCTGCCCCCCCGTCCGTTCCTCCGCCCGTCCGTTTCTCCGCCCGTCCGTTCCTTCGCCCGTCCGTTCCTCCACCCGTCCGTTCGCCCGACTGTCCGTTCGCCCGCCCGTCCGTTCACCCGCCCGTCCGTCTATCCACCAATTTCTCTGCCTGCCCGTCTGTCCGTCTTTCCGTCTATGTAATCTCTGGGGTAAAAATTTTCCTGACCGTAAAATTGCAGATAATAACTTGAAATTTCGCAGAAATATTAGAAGTTCTTTCAAATGCGTTGCTATTAAAAATAGACCAAATCCACATCTATACTATAGAATAAGCTGTCTTCTGGCAGTTTTACTCAGTGGCGTTACAAAATAGAAATCTTCGCGATATTCCATAAAAACAGAAAGAATAAGCCAC
>KK351094.1:878858-890084 GCA_000671755.1 Glossina brevipalpis
CTCCTTTTTTTAAGACAAAGGTAGTAACTATAAAAAATTCGGCGCAGCCGACTATAATTTTCTTTCTTTTTTTTTTTATTAAATAATTTGACATAAGAGAAGTAAACCTTGATTTTTAAAAATGAAGCCATTTTTCTTGTTTTTAACAGATAATTTATTCAGTTGGCTCAAACAATAAAATACATTGCCATATACTAAAACCATATTCACAAGGATCCCTTATATTATCGTAGAGTTTTTTGCATTTTGCAATTACCGCTACATCTTGCTCCTCGATTCCATCTTGTTGTTGAAAATTTTCGATATCGAATTTACCCGAGAATGCATTCAAATACTGTAGTTTATCTAATATGCAGTAAGCGAAGCATTTAAATTTTCGTTCAATTTCTACCTCAGTAGAGTAAAAAGCATCAAATTGTTCAAATTCCTCGTCTGTGACATTATAGTTTTGTTGACACGATTCTCGCAAGTTTTCGGGATCCTTTGAAGCGTATAATGGCTAAAATTTCATGTATAGGAAATAAAATATAATTATTTTAAAAATAAACAGAAAAATTAAATTCGCCTTTGGCCACATCTTTTATAGTTTTCACCTTTATCTTAACAAATGCAGAAAAACAAAAAGTCAAATTTCAATTTTCTATAGAACTTTTTCCTTACGTCTGTCGCTCATGAATTACGAGTATACTTTCTGGAGCCGTATCTTGACAAGCAAAGCATCACATTTTTCCCTATGGATAGGTGTACATTTAAGTCTACCATACCAAGGTTTTCACCTTTTTTTTCAATGCCTGTTACGATGAGATTGCAATATCTACTATTAGGTGCAACAATAAATTATAAAAATGCAAGATATTATTAGAAAGAGAAAGGAGGGAAAGAAGAGAAACATATCACGCACACGCACATTCGTCGCATTATCAAATAATTATCTAGTTTCATGGAATGGTGCAAAGATTAGAAGCTCACGTTTACAAGTGAAGTAAGAGATTTCAAAAACCTAGATAGGGAGTTATGAGCTCTTGTAACTTTTACCTGGAAAGATTTGGACAAAGCGTACGTAACTTGAGGAATCAACAAATAGTTATTGCAAACAAGCCAACAAAAAGAAAAGAGATTAACAAGCTCATTCGGTCCTTGCCGTGTAGTAACATTGTACAGCACAAGCAAAAGTCTAACTTAAATAAACTTAAAGAAGGAGCAACGTAAAAAGGGCAACACACATAACTTGACATACGGCCATATCTACGTAAAAAGAATATATATTCGATTAAGAAATAATCTCAGATTATTCAGGTTTGAGAAACTCGTTGACTTATATATGTACTACTAAGTACACTACGAGTATAAACGGCATAATTAAAACGCTTTGGCCACTTTAGTTTCAACTTGGAGATGCATATAGACATTGAAAGGATAAGATTGACGCAAGAACAAAGAGTGTGTATCAATGCGTAACGTATCATCAATCGTATTTTTATAAATATATAAAGTATAACAACAAGGTATCGTGAGACGCGCTCGGGCTTCAAAGCTGCCTAATATTATTAATAGTACTAACGATTACCGAGTGGAAGTTAATGTCAAGACACGAACGCGTAGGAAATCAAAGCTGAGAAAGACATTAAAATGTGTGGGTTTATCTTTGTCAAAAATTGAAAATTAGAATTAGAGCAAAATGTTGAGTTAATAGTCCAAAACTTTTGAGTTCATAATCTAATAGTTAAGTTCATAAACCATTTCCCACGTTTGTTAAAAAAACTATCATGAATAAAGAAGAAGAAATCGGCCGTTGCCAATAGGTATGTGTGAATGGTTCAAGTTAATTAATCTTTGCTTAAGAAGACTAACGCTCATATACTGAAAGTTCTACGATTTGGCAGACGAAAACGGAATAGTACTTCGATAAGTCTCTACTATTTCAATTAAGCCGTTTACAAGAAGACTATATAAGATATGGGATACGAATTACTTGCGGTCTAGTAAGTAAAAATAAAGATATATTCGATATTTTTATATCTTTAGGATAATAATTAAAAGAAAAATTCGTAAGATTCTCTTAATAAGTTAATTATTATTTTTATTTCTTGTCAAGGAAACCTGGCCTTGTTTTGGTTGTAAATTAAAATATTCGCCGATCGTACAAAAATCGCACACTGCTCTAGCTGCACATTACGATTGGAGCAGTTTCAGTGCAGACATTTTTTTTTTAAACACTTAAATATATGCGTAATAACTTCCGCGAATTTTAGTATGGTATCATCTATCACTTCATCGCAAAAAGAAAACTGTTAAAAACACGCTTTACTAGAAACGTAGTTACCCGTTAAAAGAAACACCAAAAAGACGATTCGGTAGCAATAAAATCAAATATAAATTATACCGATAAGAATTTCAAGGTAATAAAAATGTTATAAGAAATCAAACAATCCTGATGCCTGGTGCCTCTGATGACGAGTTCGATATATTAAATTTTATTTAAAAAAAAAAAAAGAAATAAATAAATAATAAACAAATAAAAAACAAATTTAAATATTTACCATTTGAAATAGAATGAATAGAAAAATTTTGTTTATTTCCATTTTATTATCCGTCACTTCACCTTAACTGAAGAGTCGTTTATAAAACTGAATCAGCAAAAATTTTTGCTTTGAAAGCAATAAAAAACGGATTAAATAACACAATGCTGTGCATGCTTGCTAACAATTAAAGTTGATTTAATAAACTAAAAAAAAATTTGTGAGGCAATTTTTTTTTTTTTTTTTCATTTAATCCCACCCTTTAAGGATAGTAGTAGGATGTTAACGTTATCATTACACCTGCCTTCCTTCATTCATATTTTCGGATTCATCCCCGCAGGATTATGCGTTTGTTTCATACCCAAATATCGACTGTACATCCGTCCGTCCACCAAAGAGTATTAACCGAAATCTATATTTTTTTTAGCATAATCCAGTCGATGCTCATTGTTTGTCTGTCTGTTATATCTTATTAAGTTCTTAGGTTTGCAAAATATACATCGAGAGGTGCAATCTGATTCATGTCATGCTAAAGTTTTCCAACTTTTTACAAAACAAATTCATAGAAATCGCATCTGTTACAAGCAGTTACTTTTTCGTCCCACTTTTTATTGTCAATTTGACTTTTTTTTAAAAATATATTCATGTTAATATTTTCAATTATTCTTAAGAAAAAGAATTTTATTTGCTGAGTTAAGACCTTTTTTACCAAGAATTACGATGAATGTTACTTCAATCGCTGCTATTGCTAGTTGTTATGACAGAGTGTGCTGTTAACCCATTGTTCTTAAATAATGCGTAGATAAACAATATTGTTGTTGCTCTTAAAGGGTTTTATAATAAAATTATTCTTCTTTTATTCATTTATTTTTATGCTCTTAGAGAAAAGCTCTTATTTGTTGGTTCTAAAGTTTCTTAAAATAAGAACAGACAGACAGATATGGGATGTGGGGGAGAGAGGAAAAGAAAATAAAAATAACGGCAACAGCCGTGCGATACTTTGTTACCGTTTGTCTAAAGGATTTGTTATTAATATTATGGTCTCGATGGCGGTGATGGTAATGTTAGCGATGGTGATAGTGGTATTTGCGGCGTTGGCGGTTTTGTTTGCATTTGTTGTATTAAGGCTCAATATTTGCAAAAAATAAAAAAACAAAAACAAAAAAAAATTAAATAAAATATGAAAAAAATTAAACATAAGCTCTTTAGGGATTTTAAATGATACAACAACATTGTCACGCATTTTTATATACACAGTAAGTTATTCAAATAGTTTCGGGTCTTCGAAGGTCAACTAAATGATATATTATTCACTTGTGAAAAACTGTGTAGCATGAGCTACACTTACGTGCGATGAGTCAGTTCTCGGCAACATTTATAACTTTCCATTAATTCTGAGCAAATAATTATGAAAAACGTTTGTCACGCGAACTTTTTTCAACTCAACCTCATTCAACGAGTTTTACAGACATCTAGTATGTGTGGTTCTAGTATGCAATGCGGTGAATTTATGAGAACATTCCTGCCAAAATCACCTGACTAATGATTGATTTGTGAACGCGAAGACGATCGCCATGGTATACGAAAACCTCCTCATTGAAAAGCTCTCGCAGTTCTTGAGAACTACTAAATGCAAGCATTTACTTAAAGCATGCGACTGGCGGGAATAACTATGACTCTTTCAAGACGCTGAACTTCAATTCGGAAGAAACTTCTCTTCTAATTCGCCAGATGAAATTTCCAGTGGGAATGCCAACTACGTTAATCATTTGAGCTCTGTAGGGCGATGGTTCTTGCGGGTTGGTCTGAGTCCCAACCAACTGGGGTACAACCACGCGATCCACTTACACCACGTTGTACTTCCGATGTGGTCTGTTGATGATGATCTGATAGAGGAATTTTCCGAGGTCTCATGGCCTTCGAGTAAGGTTTTAACCACTGATGCCTATTGACAGGTATTTTTCGGATTGTAGAAAGAAATTTCGAAAGTTGGGCTCCTATTTAGAGGACTTCATTTCCCGATAAGTCCCTGCTATTTAACTCGTAATAACAATGAATAATCCAGTAGTTATCTACAACTACTTCAAGTAACAATTGAACTGAAAGCATTATAACGCAGGTAGTGGTGCCGATGTCTTTCCAAGTAGACAATAATTCTTAGAATTAAGTAGGGACTTTTGCTTCTAAAGCGAACAATTAAATTCACGGGGGCCAGGAAGCTCTTTGTACTACGTTTAGCGCGTCAACAAACTTAGAGAATGCCTTGTTGCCTGGCCGCTGATAAGTCCCTTCGAGAGTATCAAGGTGGTTGTGGGAGTAGCTAGAGAAAAACATCCTCTGACCAAGGGGAATCTCTCGACTATACTCAGTGAATATTTGTTTTGAAACCTCAGGAACTGCGCAGATCTGTTTTGGCGATTATTCTAAAGCCTGGAGGACGTCGGCTATTGTGCGCTGAACAATAGTCCTGTGCTTTGGTGCACGGTGAGATTAAGCTACATCGTGGTTATGCTATTAAGTTGCTCATGTAAAACCAAACTAAGGATACCTGAAGTATGCGAGTTTAAAAAGTAACATGCGATAACCTTGATTGAGTTTAGTTAAAGTTTTGCATCAGACTTTAGAAAGACTAACAGCTTCAAAGCCAATTTTTTCGTACACTACGGGCGTTCATTTTTTCCACAAAGCTGGTTATCAAAAAATTTCTGTAATAAATGGACTTCTTTGCAGCTTATGTCACGTGTGAAGAAATAAATCGTGAGAGATCGATTCATCTAACATTCAAGTATAGGTAACTTATTCCAAAAGACTTAACAGTAGTTTGTGTCAAATTTTAAGCTTCAGCTGACTACTATACTTGGCTTTTGCAAACGAATAACATAGAGAGCGGAATCTTAGACGTTAGAATTTTCGAAATGAGCGTAACTGAATCAAGGATTTAGTTGTTTCAATGTCAACATCTTAATTGTGAAGAGCACAATTTCTTTATAGATATTTGCAGCATTTGGGCTTTTAATGAACTTAAAAATTCTAACGCAGTTAAGCGAAAAGTTTATTGATTTTCTTGACGTAACTTTCCACTTCCGAGCTATTTTACTTTTTTTTATCAATTACAAACTATTCGTATCAAATGATATAACGCTTGATCAACTTTGATAATTTGTTTACTAATGCCATGTTTTAAGCAATGGTCTCAATACTTTTTCGAAGCTCATGTTTTTTCTATATTCACACACACATATGTAAGTGTGAGTTCCAGCTTAAAAAGTAAAATAAAAAAAATTAAAAAGAAAAAAAATGAAAATTCAATACACAAACACAAATACGTTTACAAGTGCAGTTATTTTAATATGCGGTGTGTGCCATTTTGTTATTCGTTTGTAATTGTTATTGTTGTTGCGTTGTTAAATACGACCACTTCAGGATCAGTATGACGTTATCTTTACATAACTGCGTGTAAAGCAAAGCAACGCACACTGAAATAATCTTACCATTGAGCTACAGATCCTGTATACTCTTATGTCCTTATGTGTGTGCGTGTGTGCGTTTGCATTGTGTACACGTATATTTTCACACATGCTTTTGCCCGATACCATTATTGCGATGAGATCATAGGGCCCTTTTAGGAATTTTTGGTACATTTTTTTGTAACGCGTTTCGTTTACGTTTTTAATTTTTTTTTTATTTTTTGTGTTTCTCCTTTTTTTTTTATTTTATACAATATTTGCTGCGTTTGTGACTTTCGTGTAAGGCATCAACCAACAATACGCTAAAGCGTGCAAAGCTTTAGCTCAGCAGGAGGCTTTAAATACATATGCATGCCCAACGCCAAATATGGTCTCAAATGACTGCAATGCAGTCGACGACTGCTTGCTGCCACTCTTATGTTACACGGCCGTCCCTGACATATTTGGCATATTTGCTCTTCTTCTTGTTTTCTGGGCTGCTTGCTGTTGACACATTACGAAAAAATGCCAAAGTGAAACCTACAACCAAAGAAAACAGCAGCAACAACAGCAACAAGAACAACAGCAACAAAAACAACAGCAACAACAACCACACAACCACATTCCAGCAATATTTATTTATTATGCATAAATAAAGTGAATGAATGTTCAATTTATATAATGTTTTCGCTTCCCTTTCACTATATATCGCTTTCTTTCCTCTTTTTCTTTTTTTTGGTGGTTTTATGAAAAAGTCTTCAAGCAATTAAATGCAGTATTTCTCTCCGTTATTTATGCCCTTGGTCTCTATCTCAACGCAAACATAACATTTCTTGACTTTCTTCGTGCAGAAGGAGTTGTGCAGAATAATTTTCGAAATAAAAAAAAAATAAAAGAAAGCTATACACACTCGCGTACACGAGCTAATTTCCGCATAACCAACGACCATAAAAGAAGTGAAACGGAAAAAATACGAGAAAGATAAATGTCTGGAGGGTTATTCAACAATTGGATATTTGTCAGGCTAAAGCAAGAACAATTTCATACTTATATATGCGCGCACACACAAACACACTCACCCTCCCACAGAAATATGCGTACAATTATGTTTAAAAAAAAAATCATTTTTATATTTCTTTTAATATTGTGGAGTGATAAGAAAACCAAATGTCTTATTAACTCGAAGTATATATACATATACATATATATATATATATATATATATTCGTATATATACATATATAATGTGTGTTTGTGTGAGTATTTTTAACCAGAAAGCCTTAGGTTAGACAATGAGTAGAAAAGTTTGATGAAGGTAGAAAATTAAATAGAGAAAAACCTGCCCAGAGGCACTTGCCACAACAGTTAATAATGATGATAGAAATTGAAAAATGTAGAAAGATGAGATATCAAACTATGAAAAGCAACAGTGTTTAGGCAAAAGCTAGAAAGAATTACTTTAAAAAATTGACGCTTAGAAATAAAAACAAACTTTCTCTTATGTTGCAGTTTAAAAACTTAAATTAAATTAAATCGAATTGAATAAAAAAAAAAAACAAAAACTAATTTTAAACTCTCTGACTATGCTGTAGGATCCGTTAAATATAATATAAATATTCATAATTCTTTTTGTCCTTAATTTGTCTCCCTCTCTAATCCCTCACTCGCAATTACTTTCTTCTTCATAGATTACTTACAATTTTTTCTATTCTTCTTACAATCTTTTTTTCCTTAATTTCTACATTTTTTTTCTACTGTTATTTCTCCCTGACCTTCATTCTTTTTTATTCTACTTTTTTCACAGTTCATTGCGTGCTTCCATTACCTTTTTATTTGCTTATCCATTCACCTTCTCTCAACTCTTCATTATGGCGCCGTATGCTAATTTCTTATTCCCTTAATTTTCTATTCCTCTATCTATCTCTCTCTCTCTATCTCTCCTGCACTAGTTTGACACCTTTCTATCTTATTCCACTATCTTATTCCCATCCGATCAAGATTCGATTTTCTAGCTCCATTCTTGTCAGGTCTATACTCTGAATTCTTTTTCGTTTAATACTCTATCTCTCTCTCTCTCTCGACTTCTATATATGTTTCTCCCGCACCAGTTTGACCTATTGCTCTGTTTTATTCCCATCCGATAAAAATTTGACTTTCTAGCTCCATTCTTGCCCGGTCTACAATGTCAGCAACGCCTCAAGACCATTCGAGTTAATAATAATTACATTCGATGTAATAATAAACTTCGATGATGTAGCTAATGACCTGGTCAAGAGTTGGTCTAATAGTAAGTGTTTTTCAGTTAGAGATTCCAGCCCCTCCTCAGCACTTTTCATATTAGAAGACGACAAACATATTCTTACAAAATTGCCTCCTTCAGACAAAGCCCGCATCGTTCGATCACGAAAAGCGTAGATTTTACTTACGATCTCAATGGTGTTTACAATTATTTAAAGCAACTTATGTCTTTTATGCTTGCTTGCCTCGAGTATCATTATTCCACTCTCAACGTACAATTCACTTATTACAATTAACTTATCTTAAGCAAAACGCGCTTCGCTTATAAACTTTAAAAACATCACAAATGCTGCGTGTCATCCTGCTATGCATGCTAATCTCTTGGTTCTGGATTTTCTGGCGTTGTTTCTCGATGTGTAAACGTCTATAATCTTTGACTATATTTAAAGACACTAATCGTTTTTATTTTATTTATATAAAAGTTAGAATATTTTAAGATATTAAAAGAACGGAATAGTGAAGGTAAAGTGTGTGTTTCATAGCAAGTACGAAATTATGTTCGGTTGTGCTTAATCTTTTATACCCACCATCTTTATCTTAAAGAAAGGGGCAAAACTAAATTGCAATAGGTGGGCGTGGTAGTGAAAAGATTTCTAATGTTTCTGTCAAATTTGAAGCCGACATCTTCATTTTTACGACCGGGAGAATGTTTACGGCAGACGTTATAGAGACAGACGGCCAGACGGACATGCTTAAATCGATTCTAAATGCGAAGAATATATAAATCTTGTGGGGTTTCGGAAGTTTCCTTTCGGTAGATATAAACCAAATGACAAAATGAAATTTATCCTTCCCCTTCGGTGGTGTGTATAAAAATTATCCAAACTTTTCCAAGTTCCTAATGACGTTGAAATTGTGATCTGCACATAATTAAAACGAGAGTTTTTGCTCGTTTTCAACAGCTTCATAAACATTTAGTACCAAATATGTATTCCGATAATCTAATACCGACATGGAAGTACCGTTATTAGGTCGTTGCGTCTGGACCGGTATTGTGTCTGGTATGGCGTCACACCTGTTCGGCTTTTCTTCGACCCATTCGTTTGCTAAACGAAGCAGTTGAGCCACGTGAAGCCAAAGTTTTTAATGCTAGATAGTAATTAATGTATACAAAGCTATAGCCGTCGAACATTTTTCCCATTTCATAAAGCTTCCTTTACACGCGAACCAGTTACTTTCAAATAAGCTACGCTCTCTCTCTCTCTCTCTCTCTCTTTCTGTGAGTAGTTTGTGACTGCAGATAAATTCAATTTTGTGACAAAAATATGCAAAATTGCATACTGCCGATGTAGTCATTGTGTTCAATTAGTTCAACTTCTTATATTTAAATCGTATTTGCAGCGATGCATACTGCTATTGCAGTCACTGTGTTCACCACTTAAAAGATTGAATAAAGTAACTTTTCCTCTGCTTTCCTTTTTTCTACTTGTTTACATATTTGTTCTATCGGTCGTTGGACTTTTAATATTGTAAAACGACAAAATTAAATTTAAAAAAAAATAACACATAGACGGACCCTAACCACGAAGGCAACTGAAGTGATTGGAAGAACTGAAAAAAAAGAATTGGATCGTACTTCAGCTTAACAGTATTTATAAGTAAACTGCACTACAGCCCATCTGAGGAAATTATGGACTCCATAAACATACAGTTTTATTAATTCAAAATAAGAAATTTTTTCTGGCAATGTCGTCAAATTATGTAGAAAGAATTTTTCCATAGTTGTCCACGATAAGTTTGCTTGTGAAATGTACTCGAGCAATATTAAACAAAGTAACATTTGCATCCTAGAAAAAGAAAAAAAACTGAAACAATAACAACTCTGCCTGATGATCCTGCCAGGAGTCGAACCTGGAATCTTCTGATCCGTAGTCAGACGCGTTATCCATTGCGCCACAGGACCATATACTTTGGGACAAAATTATTTATGCATTTATGTTTTTCATTTATTTATTATGTTTATATTTATTCTACCTTCGGTAATCACAACGAATGAAAAGACTTCAACTTTTGCACATTTTGTGCTTAGATTGCAATAGTCATCAAATGTGTTTATTATTATAGTAAAGTGATTTTGGAAATGTCGAAAATCAATAAACATATTTCGGCGATATTCTGCACATATATTGCACTTAGCAGTGCCCTGTTACTTACACTGATGCTTGTATCTATTAAAAAGAAGAAGAGCAATATTTTTAATAAGATGTTTGAGTGCCGATTTTTAAATCGGCCGTCTACCGATAGCATTTTGACTATAGTTTTCATATACATAAATTAATAGATTTATTCTCGCTCGGCGACTCTTGTTTAAAAGAATTTTTTTCTCTTTTCTGTCTGTAAGCATAAGGGGTATGTATCTCTCAATCGAATGAATTTCAAAAAACAGCGATATATAAATCGATTCATATAAAACACTTGAAAAGAATTTTTAATAAAATTTAATTTTCTGTGGCAATAATAAAAACGATAATTAATTCTCTATATACATACAATTAAATAAAACTTTTGTGAAACTTCAGCATTCATAATATTTAATACACCACCAAAGGTGAAGGGTTTATTTCATTTTGTCATTTGGTTTGTAATTCCCAGAAGGAAACTTCGGAGATCCCGCAAGATATATACATTCTTAGGCATGCACCACGATCGTTTTCGATTGACATTGTTGTACACAATCCACTTTTCGTCTCCAGTGGTTATACGTTTTAAAAGCGGAACGAAGTCATTGCGTTTAAGCAATAATTCGCAAGTACGCTTTGTCAAATGAATTTTTTTCAAATCGTGCGGAAACGAAATATTTAACTTTTTAACAAGACCGACAGGTTTTAAATGCTTCTCAATGGTTGTATGTGAAACATTTAACTTCTCCATTGCAATCTCCATTGCAGTTATATGACGATCCGCTTCGATGATGGTGTTGATTTCATCCTCATTGAGCTCAACTCGTCGACCTGAACGTTGGT
>KK351094.1:896444-924733 GCA_000671755.1 Glossina brevipalpis
AGAATATGTATACTGTGTGGGATCTCTGAAATTTCCTTCTGGAACTTACAAATAAAATGACAAACGAACATATCTCTCACCTTCAATGGTGGGTATAAAAATAAAAAAATAAAAGTCGGAGAAGTCTTAATTTCTATGCATAAATTCTCAGCAAAGGTTAAGTAAATTTAAAACACAAAATACGGTAAACAATCCCAGCTTTCGAATATTGAAAGCAAATTGCGATGGTTTTGGCATAGTAAAATTCTTCTTCAACCAGCAGAGTTGAAAAGCTCCAAATTTTTATAGTAAGCACTGTTGTATGGTATCAGCTATCCTTGATTACAGATTATTATCTAAATATAATTTTGGAAAAGTTCTTTAATTTTTGATTTTAAAATATATTGTTAATAGGAAATTAAATTCAGTATTATTCAATTATAATTAACTGAAATTAATATGAGAGAATTCATTATAAAACGTAAAGACAAAGACATTCATTGTAACTGTGTGCTGAAATGCATTTGGATTTATTGAAACCACAAAATTCCTAAAATGAATGAAAATTTTATAATTAATTTAATATGAAACTCAGGCAATATACTATTAAAGTAAGAAATGTAGAAAGAGTGAATCTTTTAACCCCCATTGTTATGCAGTTAATCAAATGATTGATTGCTTCGAACGTGCTTTTGTATGCATATACATATATATATATATATATATATATATATATATATGTGTGTGTGTGTATGAATGTCTTTATTTATGTATAAAGGATATTATTGAGAATTAAATTTCCTTTTTAGGTCCCTTTACAAATTGTGAGGAAGGTTTTCATCACAAAATTAAAAATTCATTTTGTAACTCATTTGCATGCTACGGAATCCATATTCAAAAAATGACTGACTTGACTGATGGGTGAGCGATGGTAAATGATTTGTAATTATTTTGCTTTATATTTTAATAATTAAAACGATTTTACGATTTTCATTTGGCATTAGTAATGACCTTATAATTGTATAAAAATACATTTATTATTAATAGAAGATCTCAAAAAAGATTAAATTGATAAAAAATCTTTTAAAATCGAGTAATTAAAGGTAAAAAGAGTAAGAAAAAGAAAAAAACAAGAAAGAAAATTATATTCGGCTGCGTCTTATCTGCGCTTTATGTAGTTTTTGAAGCATTTTTTCAATGTTCCAAACGTTTTCGCAAAACAAGAAAATTAATTTCAATATTCTATTATATCGAGAGGGTGGTCAACTCTTTTCATTTTCTTAGCTAGCGCGATATTTGTGGGAATTTTTGTAGATCTATATGCTATGATTTATGAATAATGAGCAAAGAACTAAATTTTTGTTTGCTTTCGAAAACAGAGGTGTTCTCAGTCTACGCTGCACAGTGAACATATCCTTTGAACGATTCGGCCAATTTTTAATATTAACCTGCGTAAAAGAACTTCCAATGTTCCTGCCAACGGATGGACAGGCGAACGAACAGACTGACAGACGGGCAGACGGACGGACGGACAGAGGGACAGACCGACAGACGGGCGGGCACATGGACGGACAGGCGGGCAGACGGACGGACAGGCGGGCAGACTGACGGACAGACGGACCGACAGACAGATGGACAGACAGACAGATGGACACAAGTGCAGACGACTAAACGGACATCCTTAAATCGATTCGAAATTAAATGCTGAGCAAGAATATGTATATTTTATACAGAATTAAACCGCGATTTTTTCGATTTTCTGACAATATTTGCATATCATAAAATTTTATCTACACATTTCGGAGCCCACTCACTCTGCCAAATTGTTTTAAAAATAGCCGGTATTTACAGTTGCTAAGAAGACTGCAACGATTATCGTCTCATCTATTTATGTTTCGGTTAAATACGAAGACATCTTGGTTTTCGAATGGTTTCAAAATCTTGGAATGTGCAATATTTTCCCGAACACACACACATTATCGTATCGATTTCCAAAATTCCTTTCGTACAATCGAATATAATATGAAATTCTTCAACATTATCACGAAAGTTATGCCGTTCTATAGTCCTTAAGAACCTCGAANGTGTTCGAGCACGAAGAGCTAACAATTCCAGTAAGCTTGGGTTACGGCCAAGGTATAGTATGAATAAATACACATATGCGTTTATATATATATATATATATATCTATATATATGAAAAGCCAAGGCAAGAGCAAGCAAGTGCAACATGACCGACCAACCGACCACACGGTCTTTAAATTTTATAGACTCTGAAAATCAACCACCAACAATACTAGCTAGGAAAATACATACATATATACATTTATATACGTACATACATATATAAAACGACCTCTTACATATGTATAAATATATATATATATATATATATATATATATACTTATGTATATATGCATATGTAAGTGGGTGTTTTAAGCTAACTTTAACTGGTTAAAAGGGGGCGCTCTTCTGACACAACGGACCGTTATATTCCAATTGTCTGATGTTGATTCTTATTTAATTAAACGCAAGTGTTATTCATTTCAATATAAAAAAAAAAAGGAAAAGGAAAAACGAAACAAACAAAATGTAAAGGAAAAATTAACATTGGATGGAATACACCCATTATTCTAGAGTTCAACAAGAACATATAATATCATCTATTAATTGAAGGTAAGCAACTTATAACGTTGTGTTTGTAACTTGAAGAAGAAAATCAAAAAGAATACATTGTTTACATATATATATAACAACTCATAAATTGAATGAATTTCGAATGAATCTTTATCCGCTCATCCGTCTGTTCTTTAATCTTTTCATTTATCCTTATCTCTCTTAAAACAATTTCTACCAACTTATCTTAAATATTAGATAAAAAGTGCGCAACAATCATTGAATCGCAATGTATATATATATAGTAAGTCTTTTGTCACTTCTTATATTATCGCAAACAGTTGTGAACATTCGTTAAAGTATCTGAGTACGTATGTAATCGTTGGCTGTTTTGAGAGATCGCCAGTACTACTAGTGCATAAAGTTCATATAATACTTTACGTTTGTATATGTGTGTATACGCTTGTGTGCCAGTTCGTTTCTGTTTGTACTTTTATATATTAAATAGTAAAGTAAAGCCAAACACACCAGCATCGATAGCCGTTTTGTGTGCCTTTCTCGTCAGTTTTGTCTGCTTGCCTTCAGTTCAGCCGTTTGCGTTCCTATTAATTGCCGACACAATTGCTGTGTATTGTACTTAAAAGTAACGATGCGTATATAATTTTTTTCATTTTTCTCGTTGCTCTTGTTGTTGTTGTTGTTGTTGCTGTATGTGTGAACAAGTTAATTAAATTTTCTTATAAATCGAGTGTTCAAACACGCACACAATTAAATAAAATATAAAGTGAATACAAAGTAAAAAGTAAACAGAAGTTCGAACTGTTGAACGTACTGTAAGAAAATCATATCCTTTGAAGTACTTTCAGTAAGTAAAGTAAGCAAGCGTCTTAAAATTGCAAAGATGGAGTACCATCCTAAGAAGAGCTACTTATGCTTTCTCGTTGAAAAGTTTTGAATATCCTTATCCTAAGTTTACTAAGGGACTCAGACTCAAAGCAGAAATAGGTACAGTTCGAGAGTCGAAATATTCTATAAAATGATATATACCGTCCAAGAATGGATTTAAAATCAATGTTTCAGAAAACAAAGATGTTAGCAATGTATCGATAAACAACTGCATCCTAGCAACCAAGGCTACTTAAAAGTTTAACAAAACTGGAACAACGATCAGATTATGATAGTGCATGCTTACGACAGGAAAAAAGTGATCTAAATTTTAAATCAATTTAGATAAATATTATCACACCGAGTGTCACCTATGATATATCACCTATGATATATCATCTATGAATTCTAAAATCTTTTCTTAAATTCTAAAGTAAATCTGATACTAATTTCACCGAAAGTCATAAATCTCTTAATAACGCTCGGTAAGTCGGTAATATATTTTACTTAATACTTAAAGAAAAAAAAGTCAGTTATCAGAATCCCTTTAAGCATATATAAGTATGAAATATTGAATGGTTTNATATATAATATATAATATATAATATATAATATGTGATATGTAAAATTGTACCCATTTTGGTAAAATAAGAAAAAGTGAAGGTAAGAAAGCCAAAAGTAGGCCAACGATGGAAAGATGGACTGTAGACGCAACAGATATACTTACATAAACAACCTTGGACGTACTAGAGAGAATGGTTCATAAATGCACATCGAGCGAAGACCTGATGCCCAATAGATAAAGCATTTTACAATTCTTCTTTCTTTCTATTATTATTATTTTTTTTTTTTGTATTTCAATTTTTGCCAGATGATGTGGCCAAATAACCGGTACTCTCAGGCAGTGTAATGTAGCTAACTCGAGACCTTTAAAAAAAGCGCTGAAATAGCTAAGGACTTGCCTTGGTTTAATTGGCTGTTAAAGCTGTCTTATGAGAAACAAATTGAAACATATAAACAATGACGAAAATTGTGTGCTAAGAACCTTAAAACAAATTTTAATTTCATTCGCGATAGATACTACATTAATTCTAATGATTTTCCCCATTTTTCCTCTGAAGTTTAAAATATCAACTTACAGCGGCTGTATCAAGGGATAATGCTACTTGGTAGGCCTGAAATTATGTCTGATTTTCCACATTTATTTACAAAGGACTAATCAATGTAATGGAACAAATTTTTTATTTACGCCATAAGCTCCTACATTGACGAGTTAGTCGAGGTACTTCAAAAATTTTTTTAATAATTATTAAAAAATAAAATAACAGTGTAGTAGTTCTCACAAAACAGCTTTTGTCTTGAAAAGATCTCCTCGAAAAAGATCTCTTGAATATTTTGTTTTTATCACTTGACATTAAATTTTAAGTTTACCTTCCTTCCATATAGCGAAAAAACGAAATAGACCTCTTCGTGCAAATTAATTTTAAACAATATTTACGATTTCAAAGGAAAATTTTCTATTTTTTTTTTTAAATCTGTGAAAATAAAATCGATTTCACCCGCAACCGTAGCTGAGTTGTTAAGAAGTTCCCCTAGCAAGTCGGCATACGTGGCTTGGTAAAACTTCCAACAAGAGCATACGTGGTCTAAGTTACCCCATTCCTTCAAACAAATGCTGTAAATTTATTGACATATATATGAAATAAATAAATACATAAAATAAAATCGCTTAATGAGAATCAATTCGACAAATTCCGCTTAATAAATTAATTTTTTTAAATATAACCATAAAGAATTCAATCCGCAATAAAATCATTTGAGCTGATCATTCTTGAATATTTTGTTTTTATAAAAAAAAAGTTAGTATTATTTCTCGATCATTCCAAATCAAAAATTTCTCATCTCTGACTGTTGGTTTGTCATTCAATTTTCTCTTCAGCATTTTATACATCGTGTCTGCTAATCAATATTTCTGATCAGATTCTTGAATTGTAGATATTGTTGTAACATTACATTATGAAGGGAGACAGAAAGTCATGGCTAACCATTAACGCTGATTGCAACAATTACCGTTTGTCGAGCAGAAATGATTCAATTTAAACTGATTCATTTAGCACTTTTATAAGAGATAAATAAGTCCACACCAAAAAAATAAGAAGAATTAAATTTTCTCTTGAAATATTTAACGAGAGGAAAACTTTCATTCATCAATTTTAGACTTAAGAATTTGATTTCCTTTATATCAATTGCATGAATAAATATTATTTTTTTTTTCTTTCAAAATCTCAATCTCCAGAACACATTTAGCACACATATGAATACCACAAAATTTTAATTAACTGTGGCAGGAATCGCAAACAATTGCAATTATTTACTCTTATGGCGTTTTCGGTGGTTTTGTATAATAATATGATTTTTTTTTTATACCGTGTTGGCCTATAAAGAGCAATGTTTTATTAAGCCAATCAATGATAAACACTGAGGTATGGTTAAGGTTGATATTTTGGTTGGGTATTTCCATATAAAAAAAAAAAAAAAAATCAAAAAAAGCCAACTTAATTAAAATAACTCATTCAAGTGTAAATTTGCGACCTTAATATTATTTCTTCAAAAAGACTTAATCATATCCTCGGAATATATTCGNGAATGCACTAATGCGCATAATGCTGATAAGTATTCCGTGAATTTATATTAATTTGTGATTGCATAGAACATTTTTTCTTTTAGTATAAATTAATAATAAAAAAAAAATATCCATACGAAACGGAAACGAAAATTTATTACCAACTACGTTTTGATGTTGCAAATTTATGTACCTTAGACCTACGGATATATAAATTAACTTACATTACTTTATAATAAATGAATATCTTTTTTAATTTGTATTTAAAGTTGTTGTTAAATAAATCTGACACATATAATTCTAAATTTTATAATATTTAACAAAACTATGCGGTTAACCATCAAAACATCGCAATTTTCAGTTGCTACAACTGTTTGCTTTTGGTTTGGCAGCCAAATCAATTTGCGTGTTACATATGGTAAGCAATCCGTTTGAGAAAACTGTTCAATATGCAAGACTTTCAATAACATTTGACTGTTTTTGTAAAATTAAAAAAAAAGAAACTTAAAAAATAAATTTGAAAATGTTCTAAAATATTATATCGTACATGATATCGTATATTTAAAAAAATATTATATTAAAAAAAAGTAAAAAAAAAATAACTTTGAAAGTAATGTAAAATATCATATCGTTTATAATAGCTTTTATAATATAATATGTAGTATCGTATGTAATATAGAATATGATGGTATTGCCTGGTAATATATATGAAATTATTATTACAATATTTTGAATATCATATACAGTATGGCTTATGATATTATCCCTGCCTTTATATATATATACATTCCAAGATATAGGTACCTTACTTTGTTTCAACATATTACACCGTTTTTCTTTTGGTTTCTTTAATTGGACTATAAAATATAATGATTTTTCGTTCCCACTTTTTCCAATTGAGTTAAGGACCGACTTGTTTTAATTAGTAATAAATTAAGAAGGAAAATTAAGAACAGACGAAAGCAGTTTGACCCTGAGAAACAGAAAACAGAAAAACACTTAATTATTCCACCTACGAATGGAAGGCGCAAACATTTATGGCCCTTAAGAAAAAGCTTAATTCTGACTACATTTCTTATTCGTACATCTGATCATTCGTTAGTAGAAAAACATAATTCAGCACATGTACTCTCGCATCATTTTTCCACATCTCGTTCAAAAATGATGCGCAACTGTTTGCAGATGAACTTACAAATATTCAACAACTGCAAATAATGTTTCTTTCCGAATAAGCGCAGACATCCTCAAGCATTATAAACCAATGGAACTTCAATAAGAATTTTGATATCGAGGCAACGCACCAAAGGGCATTTATAAAAGTAGAAACTAGCATCAAATCAATTATGATACTTCCCTCTTCTTCTAATTAGGGCAGCGAAATAGAGAACAAAGACAGCGAAGTTTTTCATAATTACTTTCTGGTCAATCTATGACAAGTGTTCGCAGAATATCCAGTACAGATACCCAAGGCATACCATTTATTTCACCTTTACAGAGCGCTATTATATCCGCATAAATGAATTAAAACTAAGTCTGTATATACATCGAGTGCCAAACAATTCGTCTTCCGCTGATTCATCTCTTGTATCTTTTCCTCTTTTTTTTTTGTTTTATAAAATTAAGTCAATTAATGTTAAGTTGATTAAATTTATTGGATGGAATTTTATTTTAATTAATATTCAAATGTGGGTTTTCTAGTTAAAGTGTATCAGATGATGAAAAAAAAAAAAAATAAACCAAAAATATTTCCTAAAAGTTAATTTTAAATATGTGCGAAAAACCTTTTTTAACAAAAGTGAATGAAAAAAGAAAAAAAAATGAACCTGATTCCAGCCACAAATTTTTTAGTAACCATTAAAATTCTTGCAATCCTATCCTATCCATGGCAATAACCATAGAGACATGGGGAAAAAAAGTTACGAAGCAATTGTGCTGATACTTACAATTTTAGTGTCGTCGTAGTGTGTCTTTCATTTTTTTGACTCCCTCCGGGTAAATGTACAGTAGAACGTTTGATCAATGCCCGTCACCTCTAAAGCCTGTCCTATAAAATTTAAATATCGGGTTTGTTTTGTGTTTGAAAACTTCCATGTATAGAGTATTTCACTGTATAATTGCTTGATATGCATCGTCATGTGCTGATGC
Source organism: Glossina brevipalpis (assembly GCA_000671755.1). NCBI lineage: Eukaryota > Metazoa > Arthropoda > Insecta > Diptera > Glossinidae > Glossina > Glossina brevipalpis. The sequence continues at coordinate 904,693 of KK351094.1, forward strand.
TAAGCTTAGCTCAGCGTGTATTATCGGCTGCAAATTTTTTTTTTTTATTTCTTTTTGTTTGCAATGTTGAAAATTTGCAAAACGCAACAGAAAACAAGACCAAAAAATGGCATAACGCGGACATCTACCGATTGTTAACAATTAAGATGCTTAACTGAAAATGATTTAGTCTTGGTTAGAGGTAAAATGTCGATTACGTTTTCAATTATTTGAATAGAGAATCAATTATGAAATGTACGCAGTTCATAAAGAGTTAACAGGGAATGAATGTGTGCTGCTTTTGTTTGTAACCCATGCGTATACGTTCTCAACAAGAGATTTTACTTTCAACATTTAGTCCTATGATATCGTTTCTTGTTCCTTTCAAAGCGTTTGTGTTATATCGGTTTGAAGTGATATTTAGTTTTTTCTGGGTCAGTCCGATATATGTTTTGGCTATACATGGAAATCAAGAAGCTTCCTTTTTATTTTATGTCCGATCTTAGACAATTGGCTTTAAAATATTTCACTTTGAATTTTTTCATTATTTTAATCGAAAGCCAAGAAACAAAAAATTACAGTGCTCAGCACTGGAATAAACAAAAAACTCATATTATTTTTAGAAAGTGTCACAGTCTCGATTATTTTCTTATGAGTTGCAACGGTTTCAGTGATATAACTTTTGCTATTTTTAAAACAATGGCAAAAATTCGAGCTCGGTGCTTTTTGATGAGTATAAAATACTCAGCCAAACTGAACATTGGTTTGAAAAATGCTACCCCAGCTCTTCTTCATTGAAGGTGATAATTTGTCGGTGGTTTACCGAATTTAAACGAGATCTTAGAGACGCCGATGACGGCGAACGAAATCTTACAAATGCTGATAGTGCTGCGCGGAATGTGCGCCCAAAGGTTGTGGGTACATCAGAAAATATCAAAAAAAAAAGAAAAAAGTATCCTGATAATTATTCTTGGTAATCAAAAAGTGGCGTTACACCAGATATCGATATATTAGCTAAATATAATCTACGGATTCTAGTTGCCTAAACAAGAGATGTACAACGATTATACGATATCGATTCAAAACAAAAACTTTAATTTTTGAATTACAATTTCGTTCCTTTAACATGAGAAACGCAAGTCTCTCTCTAATTAAGTATAAATGTATAAGAAAACACTTATACGGGTTTCTACAAATCGATCAGTTTAGACCAACAAAAAAGACGTTGTGATACTTTGTGTTAAAAACCAGCCAACAACACTGAAAAAATCACTACATTTTCCTACATCACTTCGATCAGGACAGAGAACACAATCTTTTAATGATTCGACAGAAGTTGCTGGAGCTTGGTTGGTAAGTTTCGATACATCGATCCTACGCCCAAAATTTTAATATCTGTTGTCAGAAAAGCAACCAAAAACACTGAAAAAAGTCACTACATTTTGCTGCATCACTTCGATCAGGACAGACAATGCAACCTTTACAGAGTCCATGGAAGTTATGGAAGCTTGATTGGCAAGTTTTAATGAATCGATCCTATGCTCTAAATTTTGATATCTGTTGTCAGAAAACCAGCCAACGCGCACTTAAAAAAGTCACTACATATTACAATATCACTTCAATCAAGACAGGCAACGCAACCTTTTAATGACTGGAAAGTAATTGTGGGAGCTTAGTTCGGAAGTTTTGATGCATCGACCTTAGACTCTAAATCTTGCCTTGTCCGACCAGCATTTGTCTCGTTGTCTTCACCTCTCTCAGCTTTCGGCGATATGAAGCTAACTTCAAAATCGAATCATAGAGAAAAATCTTGAAGATAAGGAAGCGATTCAACTATCTAAAGTAAAGAGCAATTGTTTATTAGTTGTCGCATCTCTATTCGCTAGTATCATAAAAAGCTTTCGGGATTGTAAGACAATGCATAGTAACTAAATCACAATAAAAAAAGGCTTTAAGAACAAATGAAAGGAATTGGCATTAAAGCCTTGTTTTTTAACATCACGAAAAGTTCTGACGCATGTACAACAATTTATAGTTACTAAGGGCAAAAAATCATAAGTGAGTAGTCACGCAGAACACATTTATTCCTGTCCTTAGCATATGTTTAAAGTTTCATTTGCAATGATCGAATCGAAAATATTCGCTGTAGTACGTGCCTTGCAGCATAACTTGTGGGGTACGAACGAGTACATCAAAGCAATAACTGACAGGCAGACAGACAGAGTAGTATGTTGTGTATACGCTTTTGGCGACAGGCTACAAAATCAAAGACTACAATATTTGTTTGTCTGTTTGTTTATTTGCAATTGTATCATTTGTATGCATTTTCATGGAAATTACACAAATTTCGCACTTTAATGTTAACTAATGATTATCTACGGAATACTTCTTTCTGGCCTGATACTTGCGGCATGGAGAAGTAACTAATGAAGCAAAGAATTTTTATAATTGATAATCGCAATTCACTTCAGATCAAGTATCGTATGTTAATTACAATTATTTTTTACATCAAATTAGTTAAATTTAAATTTAAATTAAATAGAATTTTTTTTTTTTTTTTATATAAAATTCAAGTCAAAAAATTATTGGAAATTTTTTAATTTTCAAAACAAAAATAACACAAAAATTCTTTAAATTGAAAAATTGTAAATTGTGTGTGCTTTTCACCCATGAGAAATGTAAATTGTAATTACACTAGATTTGTTTTTATTTAGGAACCATCCACACTCATACACCTGCTCAAATGGATAGAAGTAAATGATTATCGTAATAATAGCTTTAATAGAAGTCCAATGAATGTTGCTCTTCCCCCTCCAAACCATACAAACAACAACACAACAACACGCTCTGAATAAATTTCAGATATTTAGACTTAGACCTCCATAGGTAGGTTTTCCTATGCGCGTTTACATACTTCTGTCTCTGACATGAATGTCTCCCCTTATGGCGAGTAAGCATAATGGAAAATTGTGTTAATTTGCTGGTTAGTTTTTAAGTGGTATCCAGCAGGCATTTCCGTAAAATACTATGTTGAAAAACCAAAAAAAAGGGGTGAAAAGATCTGCACCACTCACGCTCACGCAGACGTACGTGCATCAACACACACATACACACACACAAAAATTGTCTCTGCACAAGTTAGATAAATAAATAAACCATAAATGCATACAAGAGCATACACCTCTAGTGTCGGTGGGCTTTACGTTCTTTTCAATACACTTCAATATACCAGAATTTTAATCAAATTCGCTGTACGCTAAGTGTGTGCTTCGTTCCATGTATTAGAGTGTAAGTGTGTATGTATTTATAGAGCGGTTGACGACACTATGACTCTCTTTGTTTTGACTTTTGTATACATATATATGAACAAAAGTACTTAAGCCTCTGTAATGTAGTTATGGTCAAAGTCATGAAATTTATATCGGATGTACTTACCCATCCACCTCTTTCTTGTTTATGTATGTATATAAGGAGGAGTATAGGCGAGGAGGGGAATATTGGTGCATAGAGCTATTACTCTTATTATTGTTGTTCATGTAAACGCTAAAAACGCAAACTATACTATACACACACATATATGTATATATATATATATGGATATATATGTATATATCTTCCACTAATGGGCTAGATGGGCGCTCTAATCGAATGAGTGCACAAAACTAATTGCACTTTAGTACAAAAGCGGGAATATATGTAAAACAAAACTACAAACAACAAAATCATGTGTGTGTGTAAATGTTGCGGTGGTCAATGCTATTGTTGCTGTTACTATTACTGTTGCTATTCTTGCTGTTGTTGTTTTCGTTATTGTTTTTGCTATTTTTGTAACATTGTCTATATACATTTTGTCAATTCAAAAAGTTAAAATGTGTTTTAGGTGGAAAAACTTTAGCGTTCCGAGTAATATCAAATGAAAAGATCAATGTTGTTGTTACGTTGCCTAGTCAGCCTTATAATCTTTCTTACTGGTATTGGTTGACTGGTTGTTTGGTTGGTTGGTTGATTGTGTGTTGTTGGTGTTGTTGATACTAGTGCGTGTTTATTCATGCATGTAAATGCGCGCATTTGCAAATGCCTAAAACTTTATAAAATTCCCTGTTGTATATAATGCCATTTTCGTAGATAATGGCAAAGTGTGCGGTATTATGCGAGTGTTTTTCGGGGCGCCATTGTTTTTCCAAAGAAAGATTAATATGATTCATATGAAACGGTTCAGGTAACAGCTGAAAAGAACACATATGCATAGATTGTATGGGAGAGTCATTAATACAGTGTTAGGAAAACTAACAAAAAAGAAAAAAAAAACGAAAAACAGGTAGGGAGGGCACTTCAAAGAGAAATCATTTTCATTAACTTATGTGGTAAGGCGGGAGATTCAGTTACTCATTAAAAGTAAAGCAAAGCACAAAGTTCAATTAAAGTATCAAAATAGTTTTATACAAAAACTTAAAGAGTTTTATGTAAATCAAAATTTCATTTCATTTGAATTCAATTTAATTCTTTAGACGCTTGAATAAACAACCGATGAAGTTAATAGATAAGATCCTAAGCTATATTAAGGATAATTAAAAAAATCTATCGAAAGTTTTTCTTAATTGCACGCACGAACAAATCAAAAACACACAAAGACTTTACTACTTTTTAAATACTTTTATATGCAATACATGCTGTACCAAATGTAGAAATTATTCCTGGCCGGCTTTTTTTTTTTTGAGAAAAAAAGTGATTAATACAAGAAAATTATAAAAAATATTTTAAAATATATTTAAAAAAATATTTTTATATTTTATTATTATATATTTTATATGATGTGGATTAGCAGCTGCAAGTTTTGATTCATATTTCTCAAGGAGTATTTATTATTATTATTATGGAGTGAACTTAAAGCATAACAAATGAAATTAAAAATGATTAAAAAATATAACAGCACTGATTAGATATCCTTTTAACAACAAGACTAAATAACTTTAAATAGGATAAATTGTCATTAAAAAAAAATATATAAAATTAAGAAAAATAAAAATAACTTAAAGCAATTAGAGGTTTGCCTAAAGGACAACCTATTTTATATAACAGAGTGCCGGATCGATCAAGTGAGCATTTTTATTGTACATCTTACAGACAACTCGAAATATGTTGTAAAGCTGATAATTGGTACGGCACTGAGTTGAATAAATCGCATCATAATACCTCGTGTATCTACATGGGACGCTAAAGGAGATCCGTTGAAGTAGGAAAGGCGAGGAAATTAAGCATTTAACGAACACTAAACCTAATATATCCCGCATTTTTTCGAGTGCGGGCAGATCAATAAGCTGTAGCCTGTTAATATATGACGGTAACACAAGTTTAAGATCTCAACTTACGCGACTCGAGGTTTAAAAAGTTAAAAAATATCTTTGTACCGATTCACTTTGATCGATATGATTTCTATAAATAGGTCACTAGATCACCGATGCGTATTTAAACCCCATATGCAGTTTTTTGGTGATGTAAAGATCACAATGCATTTTCCACACACAGCATCCCATATTTCTATGGACCCAAGAATCGATTGGGCTTTATGAATACGAATTGTCAGTCGGACGCAAGTCTGATTTTTTCAAGAAGGACGTTTTTCTTTGGTATTATCATAAGAAAGGAAGCACTGCTCAGACAGATAATAAGTCATCTATTTCAGTAGAAGTAAATCATTATAAAAAACCTGAAATAAACATAGAATGTATGATGACAGATGCAACCTAAGTGCTGCTGGGTGAACTATGCCATATCAGGTCTTAAATCCGTATGTTTCAAGTCGAGAGATACGTGTCCTTGGAGACTAAACCTCTGCTAGAAATTTAATTTACACTCCTTTTTATACGATGACATGGAGATTAACTGACTTCATTTACGATTCCTTAGAGCGAAGGGCAAGAGTTGGTTCTGCTCAAAATATCCACAATAGTCCTTGTTATTATAATATCAATTAGCAAAATGCAACTCAAAAGTTTCCGTAGTTGTTCATATAATCATCTATTGAAATAATTTTAATAAACTTTAGAAATATGTTTGTTCATATTTCGGTAAAGGGGAAATATTTGAAATTTATTAAAAATTGTTTTACTTATCTTACATAATCTATGAATGTATGCAAAAAAAAAAAAAACAGTTGAAGAGTTTACCCCGCACAAGCAATAGCATTATTGGAGAAGAAATGAATGCTTGAATATTGCATACATATATTTATACATGATGCAATGCGTTCGAACAACTTTCTTTTTTTTTCGCCCATTTGCATATGTGAAGAGTCTGTTCCCTTCCCCCGTATTTTTGGTATTTTATACTCTCTTCTATTTTCTTTCTAAGAAATTTATGTGCGTTATTCAGACATTTTCAAGTTATGAATTTATGATGTTTGTTATGTGTTAATGCATTGTTTATACTGCATATGTATGCGTATCTATGCATATTTCCTTCATCTCTTCTATCTTTAAAGAGAAAGATACATATTCACAACGATTCACTTTGACATTACCGTTTACATCACTTTACGATATCAAAAAAAGGTATGCTTTGAATTATATATACATGCGTATATGCATAATGTTTGCAATATATGAACAGTCAAGAACAAAAGTGCATATGTATTCAGAAAAATCTTAGAGTGAAGCCAAAACAATATAAACAGTCGTTGAAAATTACATTGATGTGAATATAAAAATAATGCTTATCAGCATAACAAGAAGACTTAACTCAAAATCGGAAAGCGAAACATAAACAATTTGATATAATACCACAAAAAAAATGTAATAAAAAATTTTAAAAGCACCTACAGGACAAAAGTTAAACCCCGAACAGAAGGAAATTAAATAAGTAAGAAAATTATATTCGTATCTACCGAATATATTATGGCCATCACCTGTATCTTAGAAACGGGAAAAGCAAAATAAAATTTCAATAAGTAGGCGTGGCAAATGTTTTCCACTTTGATCGAATACCGTAAAAATTTTTATTTCGCAATCTATGAGCACTGACCAAAATCGTCAGAAAACAGACGTGTTTTCAGCTTATATATATATATATATATATATAGATATTTCAATAGCAATGTATGTGACATTATATAGATAGGCAGAAAGAAATGGGCAGGCGGATAGACGGATATATCTAGGTAGATTCCGAATTTCATACTGATCAAAAATATATATATTTTATGTAGTTTCGGAGGCATCTTTGTTAAGGTTACAAACGTATTCACAAAAAAAATAAATTTTAATATTCTATTATATCGAGTAGGCGTGGCCAATCATTTCCATAGCTAGCGCAATATTTGTGGGAATTTTTATTTTATTTTATATTTTATCTGCTACGGTTTATGCGTGACGACCATAAATCCATTTTTTTTCTTTGGTTTTTAAAGCAGAGGTGTTCTCAGTCTACATTGTAATGTGAGCGTGTTCTTTAACCGATTTAAATCATTTTCAACACTTATCTGCGTGAACGAACTTCCAATTTTTCTGCCCAATCTGAAGCCGATATCTTCATTTTTTGGGGCCAGAAAAATTTGCACAGCCATATGGACGGACAGACGAAAATGTTCAAATCGGTTCTAAATTTGAGGGTGACTGGAATATATGTATACTTCGTGGGATCTCCGCAGTTTCCTTCTGGGCATTACAAACAAAATGACAAAATGAATTTACATCTCTCAACTTCGGTGGTGGGTATAAAAAGATCCGAAAGTACATGAATTAAACGTAGGTTTACACTTACTATTAAAACAGCTCCTGACTGTGTTTATTTAAAAATTGTCCAAGCATTCCATAAGACCGGAAATGTTTGTCCTGATACTAATCTGTCACTTTTTGATAGAACACTTGGGTAACACCCTTTCATTCAATCATTTAGACCCAAAGGTCTGTTTTTGATTTCGATATGTTTGTACTAAAAACGAAAGCTTTGGAGTTTTAGAAAGTTGGAAATTGTGAAAAAATTCGAGCTGCGTGTATTCTTTAACTCCTGGCTGTTCCATATATGTATGTGTATATGTAAGTACAGCTCATGTTGGAGAGATACATGCATAAGTTTAAGGAAATGTGGAAATTTGCTTGTTAACCACATGCTAGCGATACTTATTTATTACAGTAGATGTAAACATACATTTATGCATACATATGTATATGTATATATATATTTACGTATAAAATTTTATACATATTATTTTACAAAATTTTAAATGATTTCAAAGAGCTTACAATAGAATTAACAATTTGCTGTGAAGAACAAGGGCAAATTAGATTAAATTGTACATATTCTAGTTTCGTTACTTACTTAATTTTTTAATTGGCCATTAGGGATTGGTTTTAGCCCTACTTAATGTTATGTCATATAGTGTTCAATTTAATACGCTTCACATCATTTTCATACTAAAGAATATTCGTGCATTTCATTAATATTATAGAATAAATGTAAATTTTGAATTAATAAATTTTAATGAAAAATAATTTAGTTATTGATCTAGACTGACATTAGAAAATTAATAAATATTTGTCAGTCTAAAAAATATTAGCCCCACTTAGCAAATCATATAAAATTCATTCAATTAATTCATTCTTGTCATTGTATCATTCCCATCACTTTTGTATATTTGTCTCTATATTAGCTTAGCTAACGACGCTCTTGTTATTAGGCTCAATACATTTAAAACATTTGTAATTTTGTATGTATAAAATTTACATGTTATTCATATTTAGTTATTACCACTAAATATGATGCTGTTATTGTAAACAAGTAACACAACTAAATGTGCCTTTAGGCTAAATTCAACACTTAACAGAAAATTAATGAAAATTTTATATTATATTTAAATCCTTATCTCTAATAAGACTTTAGTTATTAATCAATATAATATTCACTATTTTTTTTTTTTTTTTTTTTGTTAACGGCTATTTAGTTTCCCTGCTTATTACGAATGCGTTTGAGTGAGAATGATGATATTTTTCGTTTTACTTTTTTTGCTGGAATGTTTTGATTCCAAAGGCACATAAACAATTGGATGTGAATACTGAAAAAAAAAATTATTATTATTATACTTTAGACTAATGAAATTAATTCTTAGACTAGAGAGATGAGAGCACTAGCAGCTTAGACTATCGGCTTCATGGTGTTTTTTTATTTTTATGAAAAAACTCTAAAAGAAATAATTCTTCTATTTTCTTACTTATTTGGATGCGAATAAAAGCATTAATTGATTTTAATTGATCAATTAATTAATTCATTAATTAGATAACTTTTAAGATCGCACTTAATTTAATGTCACTTTTTCAATAAATATAAAGAAGAGATTTAAAACATCAAGAGAAAGAGACAGAGAGAGTTAGAGAGGTGAGTAAGAGAGACGGTGAGGGAGGCAGAGGGAAGAAGAGAAAAAGAGAGGGAGATGGGAGAGAGGGGAAACAAAAAAAAAACACAAATAAAAAAATCTTGTATTATAAGGACATATCTTCAGCCGATACGGTTCAGAAAGGCAAACATGTAGAAGCTTGACACACACAGTCGATCACAATAAATATATTAAATTGGTAGGATCAAAATCTCAAGTATGTTTTGCTTTCACATTTAGCTTCAAGTTTATTAGTAAATAGTGAAGATCGTTACGCGGGTAACATTCGATTATGTAAACAAACTACTGCGACGGGTTATCATAATCGGATCCAAGGCAACTGACTTTGAATGCGATTGTTATCATGGTTGGCGATGCCAATCTTTCGAAGAGCTGTTAGACGGAAATGGCAATTATAATTCCCTTTCTTTTTGATCGAGCTGCCGATCGCAATCGTAGGTTGATCTGTGCGGATTATCATGTATTTAAAACCCGTACAACCTCTGAAGGTTTGTTCTGGGCGTTACAAAAAAAATTTCAAAACGAGTACACTGCCATTCTTCGGTGGTGGGTATAAAAGTGCGCTTTGATTTGTCTGTGATTTTGCTCAGAATAAAGCCGACACCTTTAAAATCTGTACAAAGGACTCTAAATGCGTTAAAAAGTTTATAATTAAATTTATACGGACTAACTTTTATGAAAAAAAAATTCTACAAAGACGACTAAAAGCATTGAAGTTCATTTTAACTAATAAAGCCGGTGGGTCAATGCCATCATCATCAACTTTACAATGTAGGAAATATATAGGATCAAACGACTTCAGAATAAGTTAGGCCATGTCAATGAAACCTACAGCCTACAGATACAATGTCTTTAAACTTCTTCGAAATTTTGCCTGTAATACGCTCACGATTTAGTTTTTGATTATCTGCACATAATGCACGTAACGGAACTACTAGAGAATCAACATTTTTGTAGTAAACGTTAACACTTCCAGCGGTTGTTAAACAATCCTTATTGTAAAATGGTAAACATAGATCTAAAGAAGAGATGCCCTGGATGATAGTTCCGGTTTAAATACGTGACTGAAACAAGATTGTCAAATCTGGACCAGGAAATAGATAACGCTATATGTTCTTTGTTCTTCTTTATGAAAGTTAAAAAATTTTCCTATACTCTAAAAAAACAAAGAATTAAAAACCAGTTGTGTTTATAACTTATTTCTTCTCATTGCATATTTTTTCCAAGAAGAAGAATGTGTTTTTTAATAATATTAGTTTTGAGAATTTTGTTACCAATTAACTATACAAAGCACTGACTACGTATTCCTGAAATAACAACAGAGGGCAACGTAAGAAAAGTGAAGTTTTAAGTTTAAAGTGAGTCATGAGAGAGAAAAAACTAAATGTGTTGGTAAAAAAAAAAGTTTAAATTTGTCCGTAGGTAAAAATTTCTATCTCTATTATACGAACAGACAAGTCAAACAGTCACTTGTACATAATAGAAATGAAAAAGTTTTCTAAAAATTTCTATCTCTCTCTCTCTCTATATATTGGCTTTGAATTTTTTTTGTTTTTGTTTTTGTTTTTTTTTTTTTAAATACTCTTATCTTTAATTTCATCTTTAATTCTATATTAATATATAATGAGTAAAAAAATTAGTTTCTTTTTCTCAGGTTTAAAAACTTTTCTCATTTACTCAATTTTCTTCAGGTATAGCTCTCTTCACGTTAACCTTTTATAATAATATAAGAAATTTGCATAAAACTATTCAATGGAAGACAAACTCTTTACACTCTTTACATATGGGCTGTTTGTATGTGTATTCACAGTTAAACTATAAATTATGCGTCGCTCATGATAAATGTCGATTTTAACTTTAGCTAATTTCCTTTCTATCACATACAATATCGAACACATATTTCACCACATACATGCACACACACACACACACACACACACACACACTTATTAACTGTATCTATATGTGCTATTAGTCTTTCATGCATATATAAATGATAGAAAAGTGTTTTTACATTTACATCTATCTTTTATAAGCACGACAACAACAACAACAACAACAACAATGCCAATGATAATAGAAAAATTCAACGACTTTACTATTTTTATTCAATAAATCTACTTTTTGTCGCTGCTCATCCTTTCTCACTTTCATGCATGCAAACATGCTCACAGACAGTCACTGCAGATGCGGCAATAATTCAATCGTGAAATCATATAAGTTCTTTAAGGCATTTAAGACACAAAAATTACGAAAGTATATCTTAGTCGTACTAGTCTCTACTAAAGTTATGCATCTTCAACACATAAATTGTTCTTATTTTTCCAGCTTAACGTACATTATATTCAGAGAGACGCGATAATCTTGAGATATATATCTTTTCTTTATTAATTCAAAAATTAAATGATTCAATAGAATACAAACAAAACTATAAGTAAGAGAACTATTTTCGGTTTTGTTTAAGTTATCGATGAACATTTGAAAATAAATCAATGAAAATTGTTTAGCCAGGAAAAGAAATTAATAAACAATCAATTGCTCGTGCAAGTCTTTTAAAAAAAAAGCAGATCGATGACAATTATTGTTCGTTCCTCTTAGACTTCTTGCCAATTCTTCTAAATTAAAAAATTTGTTTTGTATATCATCAAATGCTTGCAAAGCTTTGAAAGAGTGTATGCAGGCTCTATATATGCATTGGCGGTGTAAAACGTTGGGTCATATAAAAAGTCTTCGCGGTTTTTCTCACTAGATGGCTTTGATACCTATATATCTGGCAATATTTAACCAAATTTCTCAAACGAACATGTGTTCGAAAGATGACATGAACGAAGGACACAGGAATGTTCGGCTCGATTCCTTTCTGGAAATATCGATATCAAAGATGTACCTCGCTCTGGTCGGTCAATCGGTGAAAAAATCGATGAAATTTTACAACTGGTGAAGCCAGACCGGAACGCAAGTTGTTAGGAAATAGTGGAGGCACTAAATATCAACCATATGAGAGTTTGGAATCGGGCTACAAAAACAAACTCAACAAATCAAGAAATCACGACGACTTGACATATTACCCGATATTGCATATATATGGACAGAATGACATATAAGGTGTATAGAATTTTCGGTTTGTTGGAAGTCACGAATGGTATGGTTACGTATCTCTCTTTATCTATATGTGGCAGTCAGACATTGAACTAAAGGCAAATTTCCGGTCTCTATAGTTTAGATTTTAGATTTATATTTTGAAGTATTACTCTTGCTACGAGTACTATTTTCGCCCAAGCCATTTTTGATGCAAAACTTTAATCCATTATCTTATTATTAATACGAGACGCGCGGCTTATTTCAATTATTGATACAGATTTCCTTTGTATAGACTACGAACTGAATCTATTTCAATTACGGTTAGGTTGAGCTTAGGTTGCCCAACTTAATTCGTTCATATATGACAACCCGGACTCGATTTGCGGTGTAAAATTTGAACCGTACTTTTATTGCATTATTTTCCAAGGGTTGCTTTTCTCATACTTGAGGTAAGCATCCGTAATATTGTCGCTCAGATAGCTTTTTGTTGTCCCGGCAAATTAAATAACATTAATCGTTTTTTCTTGGCATTTCGTATTGTCTCGTGTTGCATGGATAGTCATGAATAGCAAGATCGATACGATCTCAATAAATATACTAAGATCTCCATACGATCTCCGTACGATCTTTATACGAAAAGTGTTTTCTTATACAGCACATTTTACATGGAGTAAATTTAACCCATTTATAGCCTACACTACAATATATTCTAAGTTTTTGCGTATATATGTAATGTCAATAAATTTATAATCAGCTTGTCTGTCCGTCATTCCCTTTCTCTTTTCGCCCTTCTATCCATGTATTTTGGGTTCAACCTGCAGTCTATTTTTCTATAACAATTTTTTAGATGTTTCGTTTTTTTTCGAAATTTGGTTCACATACAGTTCACATTTTAGTTCCCGCTCATGTTAAAGCTGCAAGGAAAAGTATATTTTTATAAGGTAATTTATCATGAAAATAGATGAAGAATTGTTTTGGGTAGAGTGATTTAGTTACTGGTCGGCTATGTTCGATTGTAATGTTTTCTTTTTACTTCCCTCTACCCCTCTCTAGCTCTTCACGTCTCCCCTTAATAGTACCGTACGATATTCGCCTCTCTATCTCTTACCATTTCCCACTAAAGTTGATCTTATCTTCGCGCATTCGAGAAAAACAACTGAGTTTTATACTAATGATTACTACATTCTAACGAATGATCTCTAGTTATCTCTTAAATAAACAGAAGAAGATTAATTGGTTTTTGTGTTTGTTTGTTGTTTGTGTTTTATTATGTTGCCTAAGTGTTTGGAAGTTTCAATAGCAAGGCTAGATAGACATGCTGTAATAAACCTCAATTAGGAATGTTCATATTTGATAAAGGATCTGATTTTAGTGTTTTATGTTTACAACGGATGCAAAAAAAAATGTTCGTGAAAATTTATGATAGTTATTGAAATTTTATGCTTCTTCAACAGCATTTAATCAAAGATTTATTGTAATTTCATATTTATAGCCTACAACACTGGTGTTGCAGGGTGTTATAACTTTGTGCGGATGTGTATGACTTCCATGGATGTGCATGACTTACGATGGACTCACCTTTAATTATACCAATCGAATCGGAAGCATTTAAGCCTTCCTGTCTGTCTTATGCGGTCAACCTATACATCGCAATTCTTGATATATTTTGATGAAATGTTGCATTTTGGCCCAAGGACGAACGGTATTAAATGTGTATTCGATCGGAACATTTTTATGACCACGCCCCATATAACGCCTCATTTAAGAAAAGCCTTTATATAACAAAAGTCTTTGTAAACCAGTATTTTAGTATCTAAAATAAATATAAAAAATTAGTCCGCATTGGGCCGTTTTTTGGATTACTCTCCGTATAATCTTTCTTATGAAAATTTGGCCTTTATGTACTAAAAATATAAAATTTTTAATATATTTTGATGAAAACGAGTCTCTAATAGTAATTCGATGTAAAAATGTACTCAATAAAATATGGACCACATAGGTCTATTTTTCGGATCTTATCCGATATAAGAGTTCTCATAGAAACAAAGCCTTCATATGACAAAAATATCTAATCTTTAATCTTTCATGATGAAAATGGGTCCATATTTGAATTATGTAGGTTTATTTGTTGGATTCCATCGCATATATAGCGATTCTCATAAAAAGTAAAATTTATATATATGTACAATCTTTAATATTCAACTGGATAAAATGGATGCGGATTTGGATCACTTAGGTCTCATTCTTTTGGCAACACCATAACATATTTATAATTTTTTCATGTCTTCTTACGGAAATAAGTAAGTCAAAGTGGTATAGAGTGTTGAATGGTCGACGTTTGTCGTCTAAAATGTTATTACTTGTTTTATATTATTTTTCGATTAAATTCATTTGTGTTTTTTTTTCAGCCTTTTTGTTATTTTGGCAGACAAAACAAGTTACCATTTTACCTTTTTGAATATAAATCCCTTATTAAGATTTATTTCATCAACTACGGTAATTATACTTACTATGAAGATCAGTGTGCCAAGGTATACGCATACAAATTCTTTAAATTATTCATCAAAATTAAAAGTTATTTTTAGAAAAATTTCTGCTACTTTGCCTAAACCAGAATAGTCCTGCCTGGACTTATTCTTTCCTGCTAGAAACATTCAATATAAAAAAAGTTTACATATATATATATATATATATGTACATATATACATATATATACATATACATTATGTATACATATATATACATATATACATATATATATTTATATATATATATATATATATATATATACATATATATATACATTAATAATCGTTAGTTGCAACGTGTGGCTGAGAAATACATAATTTGTTACATTTGTCCTGAGCGCTCCTGTGAACATGCCCTGTTTCAGTTTTGTTTCTATACTTTTTTTATTTCTTATGTTTTATGACCTTAATGAATTTCATTTGCATTTTTATCTCATAAACTCTAGTTGCTCTTAGGTATAATATTTTGTCATGTTCTTATTGTGCTCTTTCTCTTTCGAAAGTACCGTTATTGTCATAAACATTTTTCGTTTCCAAAGTACAAATCCTTATCTAATTACCTTAATTGCTTACGATTTTATTGAGAATGTATTGAAAATTTGCCAAAAAGAAATATATATGTACGTATGTGTATTACAAAGCTATCATACGCCAGCATGTACGTACAATGGGAGAGGAGTAACAATACCAGTAAATTTATTGTCAATGATTCGTTTATAACACAATATTAAGGTCTAACGGAGGTAAAATAAAAATTTTTTATTTTATTTTTCAAAGATATTGTAGGAGTTTCCGTTGCTAAAAGGCAGAAATGAAAAGTAACTGGAAGGAGATTAGAAGATTAAGTTTGACAGCCTTCTATATCGGGTTAGATCTAATAGTTGTTATCTATTTTATAAAAATATTTTTATATCTTGATCCCAAATAAACATACTGTTACTTTTTTCTTTTTTTTTTTTTTTGTATTTGTATTGCGCTTTGGAAGCCCTTGAGTAGTGATAGCAGACATTCAGAGCCCAATTAATTACGCGTCTACAAGCGTCTCCATTCTAAAGCGATTCGGGGCTGGTCAAACTAGAAAGCAATTTCGCTTTAATTACTACAAACCAGTAAGGGTTTACAATTTTTGGATTTTTAGAATTTTAAAGTATCCGGGCCTATATCAGCTTAAAGCTAAATTAAGACAAAAGCTTTAAGTAGCAAAACCAAATTTGGCTCTTGAAAATACCTAAAGCATCAAAATTGTGAATTTGCAATACGTTGAAGTGGCAGGGCTTTGGAAAATAATTCAAATTTAGTCGCGGAAAGTAAGCAGAGAATGGAGCATAAAGGTAAGTAACCCCAAAAGACATTAATAAAACAGCGAAACTGACTGATAAATTCCTACCGAATGGATGAGTCTAAAACGAAGAAGGACATAAGCTAGGCATTGATACACATTTAGTTTAACTAAAGCTCTTATATGTGCTCCCTTAAGTTTTTATTAACCTTTGTCTTCCTCTTTTAAAATGTCATGAGTTACTGAAAGCTGAAGGAAAAATGAGTTGTACTTTCAGCATCTTACCTTAAAATCAATAAAGATAACTAATTTGTAAAAATGAAAACAAATTGATTGAGTTCAACAGCCAACACTGAACTCAAAGTTGCAGTGACTGCGTTTAGGTTAGAGCGTGAAGTCTGGTCGTTGAACCTTTTTTTCTGTTGCTCGAACTTAAATAAACTGGTACGATCGAAAAATAGTGTTTGCATGTAGTGAACTAATCCCCACTTGGGTAGCTTTGTTTTCTTAGTCTCGCAACACCTACGACCGCATCTGTACTAAATTTCGTGCCATCTTCATCTTCTTAATATGATATGTTCGTTAACCTCATTTGAATTTATTTAAGATTTTAAGAATTAAAGTGAAAAAGCGAAGTAAAGAAGTTGCATGAAATTTTGCTTCAAAAATGAGAATTCAGCTCTTGAAATGTAGAAAAAAGCATAAGTCGTTCAAAGAAGATGAAGAATGCGATAATCATGGATGTCTCTCACTGTCTATCTCATAATGGATTCACAAACTTTTGAAAGCCGTTTATAAAGTTGATCTTGTGAGATTACTGAACCCAAAAAAAAAAATAAGTTACGTGAAGGGAAAGGTAAAAAAAAAAAAATTTCACTGGACACGAATTGACGGTATTGAGAAATTAATTTCAATTTCTAAGCAAAATAAATTTTATATTCAAAATATTAATGTTTCTAAAGGGTGCCGTAAAAAGAGTACAATTCATTTTATTTAAAAATAAAAATACTTATTTTTTGAGTATTTTTATTGTGTTCTAAATTGGACATGTTCCGATTAAGTATGGAATAAAATATCCGGCAAACAGTGTCCGCGGCTGTGCTCACAAGCCATTAGGCTTTTCATTAAATTTTCGACATTTTGACAAAGATGCGGCTCTATCTCACCGTTGACGTGTTGAATCTTGGCCGTGAGCTCAAGAATTGTCTATTCTGGTTTATTCGCATAGAACGAGATTTCACAAAAACCTCAAAGAAAGAAATCGCACAGCGTTAAATCGCTCGATCTTGACGGCCAGTTGACAACAGATGTTCGTGAGCTGATTTGGTCGATTGTTTCATAGGTGGTGTGATAAGCGACGCCTTCGTGCCGAAGCTATATGTCGTCCAGATGTATCCGTTCCAGTTAAAGCCGCAACAACTCGGTTATCATGTTCCTACTATGGATGCTGTTCACGATCGTTGTAATTCCAGCCTTATTTTTAAGAAAGTAATGCCAAATCACACCGCATGACCAAATTCCGTACCACACAATTGTTCGTTACCGATGTATTTGTTTTCCATGGATCGTGCAAGGATTTGATAGGATCGTGTGAGGGTGAGATACGAAGACATTCAGATGGAAATGCACTTCATGGGTGAAGATGACTTTTTTCGTAAAATCGGCGTTCACTTCACTTAGCTTTGTTACCCATTGAACGAATTGCTAGCGCTTTGCATTTTTAATAATCGGAACAATCGTACATGACAATTGTCACATTTCATAGTTACCACTAGCCTTAGAAAAAAAAAATTGGCGCAAAATTTCAATAGTGATTCCCCATTAAGACAACTTTTATATATTGATTGCTTCAGAACAACTTGCGAAAGACTTTTAATGACTTTTGCATGTAAATTCTTATACAACGTACACCATTATCTTATGCAAAATTGCTCTGACGACATGAATGAATTGGAATCAATGAAATGTTTTTTAAAATTTCCAGAATTGTAGGAATATTTAATGGTGTCATTGTAGTATCTTTTAACTCATACCATAGTATTTAAAACTCACTCTTTTCATGACCAGTTATTTATACATGGAATTTCGCAACAATTACTGATGGCTTTCAGTTAAATGTTTTTACAATTAAAACGCATTTTAATAATGTATTGTATAATAATATAAATATGTTTGTATGACAAATGAGAGTTTAAGAATTATAAAATTAAAATTCAGTGAAATTTGGAAAACGATTTCATAAAAATAATTTCACGTTTTCCTTTTGTTGTATATATTATATGGAAGCACCTCTGTACCTTAGATACATGGGAAATTAAGAATTTACTTGCAGATATATGGGCATAGATAGAATATATAGGAACAAGTTATATGTATGAGACTAAAACAGTTCATATGCTGTCTATTCTATATTTAGGAACTTATATACACACATACATACACATTAAGAACAAAAACGCTTTGAGGTGAAGAGAAAAAGAGAAATCAGTATTCAGCACTACACTTAAGATAAAAACTGAAGGTAAAAAGCATATAAACATACATACGCTTAGAGATACATACTAACAAAAATAGTCTCCCGCTACTTCACTTCACTTGACAGATATATAGATAGATAGATAGATAGTTGCATTAAACCATTAGTATGAGACTAAATGCTATTGCTACTGCTACTACCATTTCTTTGCTATTATTATTACAACGGCTACTATATGGCTGGTATTTGAACACAACTGCTCTTTGCTAGCCTACTACACACTATATATGGCTGATGCTGTCTCTGAAAGGCTTACAAAGCCATGGCATATATTTATTGTTTACCTTTGGCCTGTTTGTACTTAGGTAACACAACAACATACAATACACAACAATATCACTAAGTATGTATGATATAAATTGGTAGAGATTCCAAAGGTGAGCTTATGTATGCGAGTACTCGTGTGTTTGTGTGTTTGGGAGAGACTCTCTATGTTTGTTCACGTTTAACAAAATATTACAACTTATGATGTCACAAGTATGCTTAATACGTATTGATACTCTATGAGTTTGTGTGTACCACACACATACTGTACATATATGTACATATATATAAATATATATTTTGTTTACTTTGTTGGCCTTTGGTTTTGACTCGTTATAAATGTTTGCATATAGATGTTTATGAAGTTTAGTATGTACATGTTTTAGTCTATTTGATATAAACATAATGTTTGTTGTTATTATTATTATTATTGTTGTTGTTGTTGCTGTTGTAGCTGTAAATATCGATTTTGTTTGAAGAAAGAATCTTCCTTTCTCTCTCTCTCTCTCTCTCTTTCTTAAAGTATAATTTTCAAGCGAACTCAGTAAGTGATGAGACTTTTTTCAAAATCTTTCTATGTTTTATACGAGACACTAACAAGAACTATCGCAATCATGATGATGATGATGATAATGAAGAAGAAGATGATGATGATGATGATGATGATGACGTTGATGATGATCTAGATAATGTTTTTGCTGCGTTGAAATATCAATGTTTTAGTTCTTTTTCCTTTCATTTCTGTTCCGAAGAACTTTAGTCTTTTTGTTTTATTTTTCATCGATAGATTTTCCCATGTTTTGGATTAACGTTGAAAACAATCTCCACAGCTTATACATATACACACACGCACGCAAACACACACGCATGCAAACACACACTTATGATTATATACGTATTTTTTTACATATAATTCATACAATAAATCATTGGCAGAGCTGACTGGCATTTACTCTATATAGGCGCTATTGTATTGTTGTTGATTT
>KK351095.1:0-82481 GCA_000671755.1 Glossina brevipalpis
TTGCAGTCTATGAGCAGACTGGGCAGAACAGCCAGAAAACAGACGTGTTTTCACTTTATTTCATATTGTAGGCGTGAACTGTGATCGATTTGGTCCAACGTATGTGAGAAAACTTCCACTGTTTCTGCAAAATTTGCGGCTAAGAGAATGTTTACCACAGAGACTATACAGACGGACAGACGATCAGATTCTTCGCGAAGTCTCTGAAGTTTCCTTCTGGGCATTACAAGCAGAATGACAAAATAAATATACCCCTCACCTTCGGTGCTGGGTATAAAAGAAAGCAATTCGTTGATATTTGTGTGTAGCAGTATTTGTACAGTGCAGCGACTACACACATGCTGCGGAGTCTGGTAGTTTGGTTTGGTTGTCGTTATTAATTACATTCTCTACTTGATGTGTGTGCCTGTGTATGTATATGGGATTAATCTTATTAATTAAAGAGAAATGGCATACATGCACACGATAAATAAGGAATAATATAAATAAGAACTCTCAACTGAATTTAAAACCTAATGAGAAGATTTTTAAAACAGAAATGATTTACCCGAACAATGACTGGGGATAATACCAATATGGTCACGGAATTATTTGACAAAGAAAGGACATCGATGTTGGATAACGGATTATTTTACGTTTTGAATCTACAAGTTTATAAAAGTGTTTGGAATTTGTCAGGCCTTCACCCTGAAAGTATATCTGGAATAGAACATAAGACTGAGCTGATTATACCAAGTTCTTGATCATTTATATTTTGGTCCTTAAAACGATTCTTACTTTAAGAGAAAAGTGATTAATCTGAATTCATTACAAGCATCTCTGGTCGCTTGCTTTGTAGTCTTTAAAAGTTGAAATTGATTATACATGAAGTTGTCTACCTTACTGCCTTTAAAGATCTTGGAGTTTATAAATCATCCTGTGTGGAATGTTCGTCAGATGAAGATTTTTTTCTTAGAACTTAATTATTAATTTTTGTTTAATTCAATGTTTTTTTTTATTTCACTATGCAAGCTGGTGGTGTAGTGCAGCCTAAAAAACTAGAATACTTTATTTGAAAACGATATTAAGCTTTTATAGTAGTTTAAGTATTGATAAAAAATAAATTTTGGAAAAATGTTAAAAAATAGCCAGACCGCAACTGCTCCATGGAGACTTTTTTCCTTCAGCAGCCGCAGCGGCACGCATTGTAACTGGTGCAAATGAGAATTAAAATAAAAAAAAAAGAGAAAAAACCATTTAATATAAATGGCTGGAGATGGTGAACCACGTACGATTTTTTAGAAATATTGATTTTTGTGCGATTGGCGTGTGTATTTATATTGAAAAGTTAAATTTTCTATAAAAAAAAATCTGTTGCGATATAAAGTATCTTACGTGATTCACTAGAAATGTTATTTTAATGTAAAAAATTCGAAAAAAATGAAAAATGTTATTGTTATCGATATGCGCAGTTTTCAAAAATCGTGTTTCGAGAAAAACGCTTTTGATGTTTTGAAATAAATTATAACATGCTTTTTTATTACAATAAATATTCTTCTCTTTTTTTTTCTATTGCAGGACCATAAAATTGCGATTCAATGTTTAAAAGCTTCCCCTTGTTCTCTTTCTTTAAAGATTTTTTACTTGAAAGTGTTCCTCTGCTATACTTGCCAAACTCAAACTCACTTTGTTTGACGCTTTATATGTTGCAAAATGACAGCAAAAAAAAAAGAACCAAATGCATCATGTAATCGCCGAATCACACAATCACCTTCATGAACGTCATCCCAAACTTCAGTTTTCTTGACAGAAGCACTCACACCCGCTAGAATCGCTCATATCTCAGCCTCATATATACTTAACGGTCGTTTCGATTTCGACTTCAGCTATGCTGGAGTATTTTTATTTGGAAAACCTTTTAATTGACCGTAAATACTTTCTAAAGATATCCCTTAGTCTCTCTTAGAACGCAATCTAAACGAACCCAGGCAATGAAATATGAGGGCGTTTACGAGCTTAGTCCGTTATAAGTTAGAATAGAACAGTTAAGATATTAGGCTATAATACATCTCTTCTCATCGCGATCGAGGAAAACACCTAAATTTCAAGGAAGAAATTAATTGAAAATAAATATTTTTCTCTAGGTATTCTAGAAGATCCCAGAAGGTTAAGTCAATCTAAGAAAAATTTTTTTTGAAAACCTACAGTGCTGTTACCCTTTAAAAAGAGAGAATTATTGATACCTTGGAACAGCTAGGAATAGGAATGAATTCTTGCTTCGGATTATGAAACTCTGCTTGCAACTCCATTTACATAATAAGAAAGCTGCAAAAAAGGTGTTCAATTTTCAGTCTGTTTTCGCAGGGCAATAAAGACTAAATGTTTGTAATGTGGCTCTACTTTTGTAAAACGTATTTTGTTAAAAACAAATAAAAAAAATTACATTCGGGCAAAGGCGACCATTCAATGCACTACATCGCTACACCCAATACATTTCCTCTTGGTTTTCGTGAAAAATATAAAATTTGTATTGTATTTCCATGTAAAGGCACACTTTTCCCAAAAAAATAGACTTTCGCTGTCCGAATTTGAAAAGCAGTTAACTTTTATATAAAATTGTTATGATGAATGGAATTTTCAACATTAAATATTAAAAATTACAATTTTCGGCATATAAAGGCTTTCTTTTGGTAGGAACAAGGGAGCTGATTCAAAAAATTCAACCCATTTAATTAAAATTTTTCAAATCAATTCAATATGCCGGAGTGTTATTACGTCAGAAGTTTTGTCAGAAAATGTTGAAAATTTCTTTCATATAACGATGTTTTGAAAGTAAGGCGTTATGTAGAGAACGGCCCATATGTTAACCACAAAAATAGATGAGCGAACATCGAAAGACAGGCAAACTTAAATCCACTCAGAAAATAATTCTGAATTAATCGACATAATAAAAAAGGGAGGATCCATTTTAAGTCGTTCGGAGTGTGGCATACATCCCAGCCAAATTTAATAAATCCTTTACCACAAATGGGGTAAAGTATAAAAAAAACTATTTAGTACCGAAAAAACCACATTGTTTAAGAAAACGCACACAAACAGGTGTTAAATACATTTCACCAAAATCTGTGAGTTGAAAATTTTTGAGTTTACTTTAAAGAGGAAATGAATTTGTTGTCAAATTCAATAAATAAAAAAGTATTTTAATACAAAAGGAAGTCAGATATTTACTTCAATTGAATAAATATTTTCTCTTCAGAAAACTTCTACCACTCTTCGCAATATAAGCTCACTTATCCTAAGGATTAGAAAAGATATCGACATGAAATTCGCCAAGAAAAAATTCAAACGTATCAAGGAATTAAGCATGAGATCGATGCATTTAGAAATATCAAGTGTATGTACTACTGAAGCATTATGTAAGCAGCTCAATATTTGCAAACGTCAATTGAAATTAATTAAAGAGTTTTTCGAAATGGCCAGCAAGTATTGCAAAGAACTGTTGCTTTTAATTTTTAAACCGCAATTTGATTTCATTAAAAGTCTATGCAAGCAGATCATTAAGATAGAACGGGAATTAGCTGAACTTGGAATGAGTTTTAATATCATGCTACTTGAAGAACAGAAGATCGATAAAAAGAGTTTCTTACGATTACAGATATTAATTGTATTTCTGTCGCAGGGAATGTGAAGAGCATCGTCGAATAAATTGAAAACAAAGACCAACGGAAAAAACATTTATCTGATGCCTATGACTTATGAAAAATGAAACTTCATCTGTTTGAAGTAAATGTCAGTCATCTACATGACAATCTGTAATCTATTTGCTTTTATAAATAAAATGAAGTTTAATTTAACACACAACTCTCTCTCTCTCTTTCTATTTCTTTCATTTAAGAATTGTCCAAAACATTCGAGATTCTAGACTATCTTTTTAGAACATAAGTGAAGTCGGAAAGTCTTCGATGGCAAAAGGTTTGTCTTTGCGTCTGGTGTAAAATGTAAATACTTGTCAGAAGCCCCTTAAAAGTTGTTTTAAAAAATTGATCGGCCTTGATCGGCCTTGATCGGCCAACCGCACAATTTCACAATATTTGAAGAAGTTTCATGATTTCTTGCTCAAAACGATGGGACCGAAATTGCTTTCCAAGACGAACTTAGTTTTGTTACTTTTTACTTGTTTTACATACATCGCAAAAAATGTCAGAGTCATGTCATATGTATTTTCATCAACAATTCTTGTTTCTTTATCCGGTTGTTAAAGTTACAATCGTAAGTTTAAAATTGTGTATAAAATAACATTTTTATTTTTTTTTTAAATAAATTTTCATTCTCATTGCTTCGATTCTAAGCAGAAAAAATTCGATCCGAACTGAACATCTTTCATTTTGTATTTAATTTTACGGAAAAGGTGCATTCAATGCAGTTAAATCTTTCTAAACGATAAAATCATGTTTTGTTTGCTCATGAAAACTTTACAATAAATTGATTCCACAATACTTTTGTATATCGATCTCTCTACTGATTTTACACAATATATTCATTTCAAACAAGTGGGTGTGTAGATAGTGGTATACCTATACAGATATATTTATATATATTTACAAAAGGAAACAATATATAGAAAGAGAGAATTCTTGTTTTTTTTTATTTTTTTATTTTAAATTCTATTTATTTCTCTTTTTTTTAGATTAAATGTATGATGATAGGATTGGGTATCTTTTATCACAAGTTGTTGACAGGCGGGCATTGTTTATGTTACAGTAAACGGTTGTGTGCTTATATATATTTGAATGGTGGTAGTATATATATATATGTGTGTGTGTACAAAAAATACATAAAATGTTGTGACAGAGTGAAAGAGCTGCGCTTAGCTTAGCTTGAAACGAAAGAAGATAATGGTACAACTTCTTTGCTAAGTATGGTCGGACCATTCTTTAACTTTCATATGAAAATATGTTTTAGGCCAATTTGCTATTGTATTATTCTTGGCTATAACGTTTTCAAATTTTGCGTTTTCTATGCGTTTGTTGGTTTCTGTTACATCCGGTGTATTTTGGACGAATCACGCCCACTATCGAAGTTGAATCTTTAGACTTAGCGAACGATAGCAAAGTGTACACGTGAGTATAACTCAACACAGACAATAAGGTGACAGAAATATAGATGCATAGAACATACATAGACAACAATATAAAACTTGGTGCCGGTTATTTATTTATAATTTACGAAGTTCGTCGTAGATATTCATTTTAACGCTTTGATAAATAAAACAATCAAACTAGTTTACCATCATTTTCCCTTGCGGTATAAAATAAAAATCAATTTCATTGAGATATATTTTCAATTTCGGTGAAACCTTTACTACTTACAGCAAAATAAAAAGCAAGCAACAGCAGCTTTACGAAGTCATTGGTTAGGGTGTTAAAAATTTTGATAAATTTAACAGAAGAATTTTTTCTATTCTTTAAGAGTAAACAGAAGAGGGAAAATGAAGAACAAATAAAGATTCATCTTGCATTGCAACCACTCATAACATTTCAATAATAAAAATCTTTCTAGCTCAAGTTCTCTATTAGCCGCCGTTAATTTCGATCCGGGCTTCACCTCCTAGTGTCATATTGACCGTCCTAGTTTGTAGGGCGAATTGTCAAAAACAGGTTATTGATAATTTGACAAAATTGTTTGCCGAAGCAATGGTTTTCTTTTTGAAAAGGGAAACATTTACCTTCGCCGTCAAGAAGATCTAAACAGTCCCATGAAGACAAACTTAGGACGTTATTGGAGAACGCTTCGATTCTAAAAACAGAGTTGAGTAAGAGATAAAAATCTAAACAAGAGATTTACATTTTTTTTTAGATCGTCTTTCAATGTATTTAACATATATTTTACCTTTTGTTGTTTCGTTTGGTTCTGTAAATAAAAAGTGCAAGTTGTGCGAGAGATAGAAAAGAGTGCAACTTATTCACATTTCAGGAAGAAGAAATTGTGCTGGTTTTTATCATAGAGCGTCTTCCTTCTTTTGTTTTTTTCTGAGGTTATCTTCAAAAATATTTGATCTGTTTTCGTCTTTTGGTTTGACATTTTGTGTTGCATCGCATTGCTGTTCTTTTAAGCGCACAAATCGAATTACAATCAAGAAAACACACGATAAGTCCGAGAAGAAATTATCAAAAATAATTTCCACATTGCAATGGCCATCGTGATCTTTCAAGCAACTTGTCTGGGTGTGCTACTACATTAGAACTAATTTTTGTTTATGTATGATTTTTAAAAAAGTTATTTTTCAATTTTTTTTCTTGTATTTTTAGTTTGGACTAAATAGTACATTCAACTGAATTATCGAAGTCTCACACAGGCAGCAAGTTAAATACTTTACACTGCTTTAGCTTTTATTTTATTTAAAGATTAACAGCTAGTTTTTCCATATTTTACACAATTTTTAAAAGTAAAAATATTACTTAAGAGAAATCAGCTGGTCGGTTATTCGATCTAACGCGTTTCTTGCCATTGACTAAAAAAATTCGTATGTGGCCAATAGCCATTAGCCCCGTTGTGATTTTACGCAAAAAAAAAAAACTGGGAACGGTTGGATTTTGTTGCGGTACCGGTTATATGGGATTAGACATTAGACAGATGTACAGACTGGCAGGCGGAGATGCCTAAGTCGATTCCAAATTTGATGCCAATTAAAAATATACATACTTTGCGGGGGCATTGCAAACGAAATGAATACACGCCTCACTATCGGTGGTGTGTATGAAAATAAAAAATCTTCCTGGCTAACCGCCGTTTGATACAGTCGCTTCAGTAGTCGAATTTGTACCTGAATAATTGTAAACGTCAAAAATATGATTTTAATGAAATTATTGAGAGAGTCATTTAAAAATCAATTAAAAATTTTGTAAACATATTAACGAACGAAAGAGAGATAAACAACATCAGAAAGCATAATAAAACCGTATTAAAATTCTTTTTCTGTTTTTTTTTTAAATTATTATTGAAACATATGAAAAAAGCTTAATTACGATTAAATATATATATATATATATATATATATATATTATTATATGTGTGTCCATAGGTGTGTATATACGTACATATGTATACATTACTGTAGCTACTGTGCTGTCGTAAACTTAATTAAATTATTTGTTTATTGTCTTTGTGTTCTGTTCTGTGTTAAACAGAATGCACATCCGCAACAAGAGAATGTTGTAAATTTCATGGCTGATTAAATCTCAGATTCATGAGTTTCACATAAGCATAAGTATGTATATCAGGTGCTCTAAAAAATTCCGGTACCATCTGATAAAATAAAATTTGTATGTGCTGATGTTATTCAATCAATTCGTCTTTGTGTTAAGATTTGCTACTAATTTTATTTGATATTAAGGGGCTTAAAACTTTTTAGACAAACTAATATATTTTTTCACGTAATATACAAAAGAAACATTCAACATAAAAAAAATAAATTTATTTTTTTCTCTTTTATTATATTTATTACAATAAAAACGACAACAAATTAATTACATGAAAATCTATGATATGTAAATAGAAAAATAAGAGAAGAAAAATAATAACGAGAAAATAACATTCATTGAATTCACGCAATACACACAAAAGAATATTTAATCCAGTGAAAATATAAAAAAAAAAAATTCTTATAACAAGTAGAGAGAGAATTCCTTTCATTCCTTTTTTACCGCTGCTGCTGTTCATCTCTCAAGAATTATAAATTCTATGAAAATATTAATAAGAACACAAAATATTAATTTCATTATTTCTTCTCTTTTCTATTCCTTTTGCTTTCGTTTTGTTTGCTAAACGATATTGCTATTGTCGATGCTAATATTCCCTAATAATAATGATGACAATTATGGTTATGATGTTGGCATTTTGGCATTTTTTAAACGAATTCGAATGGACAACGGACAGCAATTGTAAGCCATGTCCAGTTGCAAAACCAACATTTCTATGTGGCAACGATAACCGAACTTATTCATCGTTATGCAGATTAGATTACCACAACTGCATACATTCAACGTCTATACGGATTGCATGCAAAGGCTTCTGCCCATGTAAAGGTGAGTTAAAAAATCTCTTTTTATAACAATATTTATAAAGAACAATTTTGGTTAAATTAGGCGCCATTCAAACTAATGTAAAATGCGTTAGTCCACCCGCCTCGGCCATTCTCCTAATACGAAACAAAATAAAGAAAATTAAATCTTTATCAAAGATGCTACCTTTTTAAATTTTGTTCTCTTTATACCTTCCACTGGACTTGAGAGGTCTGTCAATTCTGTGATTTTGTTTGTAATCCCCAGAAGGAGAGAACCTACAAAGTACTTATGTATTTTCGATAGAACCTTTTTTAGGATGTCCATTTGTCCATCTGTCCCTCTGTTCGTCTGCGTAATATCTCTCCTGGCGGCTTCACATTTGACAGAAAGAACGACAAGCTAACAACACTTAAGCAGGTGATGTAGTTCCGACTACTTCCCATAAGTCTGTAGAAATGTTCTCAATTAAAACAAGACAAGACAACAATAACCTAGTAATTGCGAGCGATGCCGCAAAACGGATATTGCACACAATTCGCATTCTTTATGCATCAAAAGGCCACTGAGTGTGTTTGATAAAAAATTCGAAGGCGTGTGTTCACGTATCTGATTAAGCAATCAAAATTTTAATCATGCAATGGTTTGTTAACGGCTAAGGTACAAATAATAATTTTCGAATGGAGCCACCCATCCCATCGCAAGGTGAAAAAATTTACCAAAAAAACAAATCATGTCATAGAATCAACTAAAAGAAGTAAATACTTTGTCGACATTGGTAGTGTGTGTGCGTGTAACAATTTCCAATTTCCTTTTTTTGTTTCTTTCTTTAATATTAAATCTGTAAGAGTTCAATTTTTTAAAAACGTGAATGCATTTAGTCAATGACAGCGACATTATTTGCAAGCAATGACACGAGCTAATGCGCTTACAGTTTTACAGGAGAAAAAGAACAAATGCCGCAAAAAGTAAAGTAAAATAAAAAAAGTTAAAATAAATAAATCTCTTATAAAAAAAAAAAAAAACTTGATGAAGTATCAGCAAAGCGAGATTGACGACAATGAAACGTTTGACATAAATCCTGAATAAAATGATTATTAAATGTAATATTAAATAAACAGAAGTTTTTCATTAAAGTGAAATATTTGCTCTCAAAAAAGATTTAGATAAATTTTTGATGAGTTGAATGAAATGATCATTCATGAATCTATAAACAGTTAAAAATTTATCTACGCTACGAGCGATAATTGACAAAAGTAAGAGAATTAAACATAGTTGGAAACGAATCTTGACTGCTCACCATTGCAAGTGGACGTAGGGGCAAAATTTAAAATTAATAATTGTTATAAGGATGGGAAACGGATGTGCGTGGATAAGCTATGCCGTTGTCAAAAACCATTTTTATTTAAAAGCAAGATTTATAAATGTATGGGAAAATTCAAGTTTCCTTAGAAAATTTTTGCTCTGTCAAGTATTCGCATCAAACTTCAAGTGAATATTTTATTAAATCAGGATCGGCAGTTGTCTAGAACAATTTTGCAAAGAATCACGTAGTATACGTAAACACAAGCGGGCCTGTGTTAGATTAAAAATTGAAAATCATGAATGAAAATTTGTGGAGGAATACATATGAGAAATATATGAGAATTTTTAATGATTTCAATTACTCAGATGTTATCCTGGTTCCTCAACGAAGCCGACCTTTCTTGGTAAATCAATTTCTTGGTAAAACAATTTTAAAGTCTGATGGCGCATAAACGCATCAAATGATGCTTAAAATTGACGACAGCTTAGAATTTTATCTATCGAATCGTAGACCCAAATGGCTAAGTCGCATACTGATCAAGATGATGTATGCGATATACAACTAATCTAATTGCAGAATTAGTAGGCTAAACATACATCCCTACTAACATTCTTCCTCTTCTTCCCTAATGATGAGCAGAAAAATTAAACT
This sequence comes from Glossina brevipalpis, assembly GCA_000671755.1. Classification (NCBI taxonomy): domain Eukaryota; kingdom Metazoa; phylum Arthropoda; class Insecta; order Diptera; family Glossinidae; genus Glossina; species Glossina brevipalpis. The sequence goes on from KK351095.1 coordinate 9,997, forward strand.
CATGTATGCAGCAGTGTTGACAGTAAATTTACTTAATTTTAATACTGCATGAAATAAAAAAAAAACACCAAAATTGAAAGTGCTACTCTGTGCATTTGAACCCGGCAAAGCATTAATGTGTGATGTGTAATCTAGATTTTATTTTTAGTTTATTTATTTTTTTTTTGCTTTTTTTAACTAACATATGTGGAATGGAATATATTAAGTTTGTGAAATGTTTGTAACGCGTGGAAGCACACATTCATTCTATGAGCATTTTTGATGAGCATGAATATGGCAATCGATTCAGGCACGCGACTGTGCGATGTAAACATAATTACGCACTTAAAAAACTTGGTATTAAAATATTTCCTTAACTTTTTGCTGGGTTAATTCACAAACTCTGCTAAAATGGTTCACAATTTCGTCCACAATTACCAAGGAACTGAAAACTAGATAACTACTCTCCACCTAAGCACTTGTAAAATGAAACTACTAAAGTGCATATAATGCACAAGCCACCAAAAAAACCAAAAGAAGAATTAAAAATGGGGAAGGATGTAGCAAGTAGTAAAAGGCAAGCAGCAAATAGTAAATAGCAAGTGGCAATTGGCCAATTGAAAGAGACAAGTATCTGAAAGCATATTGTGTCAGTAGAAGCTAGTTAGCCAGCAAAGGGTAATAAAATGATTGATGAATCAAGTCTGATGTAGTTGTCAAAATCAATTAAAGCATTGATTTGATATTTTGTAGCACTGGTCGACCGCCTTTTTTTAGGTACTAAAAACTTTAATCTCTTGCACCACTTCAAGCAAAAGCCTGTGCTGGCAACGTCCGCTCCGTACACGTCACCTATCATATGCTCCTGGTTTTCGAAAATAAAAAAGCGAAACGCTTTGGTTTCATATTTTCAGAAAATACGAATATCTCGTAAAATCCATGCTTTCGATAGTCAAAAACGTTTCAAAATTCAGCTGGTAATTTCTGTCCCAGGAACTGGAATGCAAACGTGGCCCCATCATGTTTTAAGCCATAGGGTCATTCATATCGTGGTCCGAATTTGACATCCTTGTTTTGATGACATACGTAAAACGGAAGTCTCAAGGGCAATATTTACGATATTACAATATGGATCGTGTAACAATCGCTAGACGTGTTAAAATAGTAAAAGCTTAGTACTAAAAAGCTGATTTTGCACCAAATACCTTTCGCAAGCAGATTATGGTCGATATAATAGTCCACTACAAGCAAAACTGTGAAGAAAAAGTGGACCTTAAACGTATTTTACAAGGTGCATACATAATTGAAATGTACACTTGACCGAAAATATTGGTGCTGCTGGTGACAGCGTCAAAAAAATTCAAATTTGTCCATTATACGGCGTACGGCGCATTCTGATCACTACAGCCAGATAATTACCAATTTTTGTTGGCGTGAACTTAAACATATGGACATTGAAATTCGGTTGTATCAACCAGGTCCGTAGTAGGAAAAAAAATAGTAAACAACTCCAAAAAGTTTGAATTCAATGAGTTCTAGTTGTGTCTGTACCAAGAAACCTTAAGTCAGAGAGTAATTTGAAAGTTCGTCTGTAACTTTTCGAAGTAGGGGCATCGAAAGTGAGTGTTCAGTACAATTTCATTACTTGCTGTTTTTTTTTCTTTTGTACTATGTTATTATCGAGAGAAATTTGAATTTTTCACGCGATAGTTTACAACAATTTTATTGAAAATATATAAACTTTTTCGACTTGCGATTTTGCGAAATGAATAGTTTTACATTAGAAACGCGGAGGGTATGTAATGTGTAATTAGTTAAGTGCTTAAAGCTTTGAAAATTATGTAAATAATTCCTTTCCACTGAACTGAGATAATTTAATTTAATTAATCAAAATGTCTTCTATACGACACATATATTATATGTTAATGAAAACTAAGTTTTTTGTTTGTATGTACAGACTCTTTAATTTTATCATTGGCTTCGTCATATTTTGAAATACTTACCATTAACTATCGTTCAAACGGAGCAAATTATAAAAAGAAGCTCAAAATTGTACCAAAAAATCGCGTACGCATAATATATCATCCATTATATATATGTGCACTTATTCGAAACGAATGTGCACTTATTCGAAACGGTGTGACAAACTTAGCATTCTCTTATACTTTTTACGATATCGACCTATCATTCAAAAGAATATTAAAAATAACTCTAAAAATGGAAATATTTCAGTTCAAAAAAAAGAATCCGTAATGTTAATTATTCATATTTTTTAGTTTTAATATCAAAACTTGTTATTGTTTTCGTGCAGATGACAGGCACAAAAGGTAAATCAGAAAAAACTATTTTAAAAAAAATTACATTCAATTGTGGCCGAATTTTTTTGTTTAGTAGTTGTAGGTTCGCCAGAGGGAAAAATTTATGGTTGTTGTATTTGTTGCGGTTTATGAACACGAAGCAAGAAACCCGGAATCCAGACGAGCTTTCAGTTTTTGTTGTTATGTTGTAGATGAGTCCTTCGCACCATTTTCAAGCCGATATCTTAATTTTTGGAGGCAGCAAGATAGCCACAGAAACATATCGTTCGATTGTTTTATAACTTGATATTCTGATAAAGGATACGTGTTTCAGAAGTTTTATTAAATTGAACGAATCTCGAGTATTTTCGTGGTGGATATAATAGAAGAAACGAACTCTAAAATATCTAATAACATAGAGAGCAATAAATTTTCCATTATATACAAGTGAAATTGTGAAAGAGTAATATAAAAATAAAAATACCCAAGTAAGAATAATAACTACAGGTTATATAGATACTGCAGAACTGAGACTAAAAGTCCCTTAATTTCTTCAGAGAAATAAAACAAATTAAAATCCTTAGCTTTGCTAACTAAAAGAATATCACTGAAAAGCACATGAAAAGCATATATACTTTCCTTTATAAGAGTCAAAAGCAAACAGCAATAAATTAGGAAGAATTTAGAACTTAAACACATAAAGCACAGTTGTGTAAATAGGCTAACATGGCCACATAACACCACGTTTATGAAAAAAGGTAAGTAAACATACTCAAAAGCGACTGAAAGGATACATTCTTCGAGCTGCGAATTTCAGATAATAACCAACTTGAGAAGATATATTGAAATTGCAAAATCATTTAATAATTGGACTGAACGAGATTTAATAACAAAATAAATTTAATTTGACTTAAAATCTTTTTTTTTTTTTGCAATAGCACAATTCTTTAATGTTTGTTCTTCTTTCTTCCTAATATTTCTAACGTTGTGTATGCCTAGACAAAAAACACACTCATAGGTCTTTTAAGTTCATATATCTGTCTATATATAGAATTGGCGGATTATTTACGTGACCACTTGTTTTGAAGCTTAATCTCACGGTGTACTTAAGCACTGGCCTATTTTCAGCAAAAGATAGTCTGAGTCCCTTGGACTTTGGACTAATCCCAATGGACCTCAGCAATTTCCAATTTACCAGAACAAACACTCACTAAGTACAGTGCAAAATTTCCCCCTGGGCAGAGAGTTATAAATCCAGCTTTTTTCCAATCACCTCGACACTCCCCGAAGAACCTCACCAGCGATAAGGCAACAACCCATTCTCTAAGATTGTTGACGTAGTTGATGAAGCAACGGAAAGACAAGTATAATTAAGTCAGATTTCTAGGCTTCTAGAGAATATATATAATGCGTGTAGATTAGCCCTCTTTAGAATTCTTTCGTCATATGAAAACAGACGTAACCCGACAGACGCGAAATGATGGCGTTGGTTTTTATGATTTGATAATTTGAGTCGTGGTTGGATTTCCTCTTCTTGTTCTACTAAACCTGGTTAACTTTAATGTTCTGATGCGGCCTACACGACACTATATGCCCCTGAGATTATTTAATTGCCGCATTAATTATCTACGGTTTAGTTCATTTAGATTGCTACGTAGGCTTTATAACATGAATTATTATCGCTTTCATCAGTTTAATGATTCTATCGATACAATTAAAAATAAACTGTTATTATAACGCATACAACTACAAATTGCAAATTGTAGTTTATAAGGGACTCTTTTTGTATCATGCTGGGTTATGTAATTAACTAAATGATTAAACACGCACTAGTAGGTTGAACTGGAAACATTTTTCTCTATTGGTATTATTCTTGTTTTGATGTAGTCTTAGTTTAAGTTTAAGTTCGATTGAACGTAAAGTTTCTCTTAGTTATTGTTCAGTAAAAATTTTTAAAAGAATAAATAAATTACGAGATTTTTAATAGATATTTCGAGATATCACAAACATACTAAGTAACCGTCTATATATCATTTCTAACACGATTTGCATTCAAAGTTCGAAAATGTATTCGGCTTGAATCGCTTTCCACTTTCATTTGCAACAATGATGAGGATTATTCACAAATAAATACGGTCTTCTATATAAATGATATTCAAATATAGCTCGAAACATAGCAAAGTGCCTTCAAAGACCTACATATTTACTATAATTTATTATCACTACATAGCTGCACAGAACGCAGTAGTGTACAAACGACGATATGGTTGAGCATCTGCTTTTCGAAATTATATTTATTGTGGGCGAATGAATCGGTTGGCTAATTTAATTGAATTCAAAACTTAATTAGACGAAATATTCTAAGTATAGTCTTAGAATTCCATTACTCAGTGGCTTTGATGGACTAATCGCCGCATATAGGCAAGTAAATAAAGTTATTTGTATTGATCTGCTGGACTGTTTGAGATGTGCATACACCGATAACGAAGTAATGATTCATCTTCTGTTCAAAATAAGTACACTGATTTCAATTATTTTAGAGTCGTTCCTATACCTATAATAATGACGAATGCATGATGAGCCCCCAGAGCTGTTCTCAGTTCGCGTTGTATTGTAGGTTTCCCCTTTTGATGGTTTTACTCATTTTCAATACCAAACTGCGTGTGTAATAACTTTCAATATTTTTGCCCAATTTGAAACAAATATCTTGATTTGTGCATTCGGGAGAATGTTTACCATGGACAGGCGGACAGACTCCTTTTGATCAATTCAGCATTTAATGCTAATCAGGAATATATACACGTTACAGTGTCTCTCTGGCTGGCATAAAATTAGATTCTATGTATATTGTATAGATTCTGTGTATATACGTAATCCAAACTTAGTGCCGCTAATAATAATTTTTCGTGCTGAAGAATTATATTTAGCAAAGTAATGTAGATTATGTGAATGGTCAGGCTTGGCCTGACTATAATGTTTTTGCTTGTTTTAACTTATCTATGTTTAATGCAATGTGTTTGGTTGACACGAAAGAACATGCGGTTAAATTTGTTAAATTTTCAAATTTGATTTGCGTAGAAAACTAATTAAAGCTTACAAATTTTTTTCCAATTTTTTGACGATTTGAAAAATTTGCATAAAAGTAAGAAAGTAAGAACGACTCTTTGACACCTGACAAGCAACAAATACGTTGGAACTAAAATTAGTGCTATTGAAGTACGAGTGTCAAACTCGATCGATTCGACCTTTCAGCCGAATTTAAATAAAATATTTTCACTTCAGTTAAAATACATATCTTTTATAGGCTGCAAGGCACAATTTTTTATATATTGTAAACGTGTTCTTAAGTGGATAGTGGACTTTTTTTAATTTACGATAATCTCCATTAAAGTTTACAAACAGCTGCAGAACAATATATGCTACGAATTGTTAGTTCTAGTCCTAGTTATTCTCGAAGCAGTGAACGGCGAATTATTAATCCAATCACGGGTCGTCGACTTAAGGCAAATGTTTTAATTTTTCTTTTTTAATTTTTATGACCGCTAAGGTTCGAAAAAAGGGATATTAGGCGGATGAATGGATACACTTTTTACACGAATCAAAAATATTTTTTACTTTAAGGAGTTTCAGACAGGTATTTATGAGTGCTGCAGCTAGCGAGCAAATATCACCACCCGACCAGAATTACTTTGACGCCTAAATTCAGACACTAGGAAAAAATTACGAAATTAATATATTTTCAATTTATGATGACAACTAAAGTAGGAAAAAATTAATCCGTTGAAAGAATAAAACAAAGCTCTGATAACTTGAATGTAATCCATCTCACAAATCAATAAGTGCTGTGATGCTTCTTTATATTCTGTATGTAAGTCGGACCACTTTTCCAGCAAAACAAAGTTTAAAAACAAGCGATTATTTTTTTGCTCATTATCAATATATTTCTTGAACGCATTAAAAAATTATGTGAAATAATATCCTTACAACCCACAACAAAAGCAAGTTTGATAGAAGAGGACAATGAATTTTCACAGAAACGGCAAGCAGTGGTGGTGAATGAGTGAACAAAGTTTGGTGGCATTGCACAGAGAACAATGAGTGGAAAAGTATTGATTGGATTAAATGTTAAACTGATTATAAAACCGCAAAAGTATACAAAAACAAAAATAACAATTTAAAGACGGCGAGACGAACAATAGTAAATAAATATATTTTCACTTGAAGAGGAAGATGAAGCACTCACTCGACATAATAAGAGAACTTTATTATAAATATTTGTAGGTAACGTAGAATCATTCGAAGGAGAGGCGAAGTGAAAAAAGAATTTTTGCAATGTTGTCGATAATAAGAGGAAAGAAGTGTTGTGACTTAATGATCCCGCTTTCACAGTTTCGTGGTCTAGAAATTATGAGGGAAACCATTTAAAACTACTGTCAGAATTTAAAAATTTCTTTATAAATATTTGGAAATACTTTTTCTGTCGAAAATTTCTTAATAGTTTATAATAATTACATTTTTTCGAAAATTATTATTCAGTTTGAAGTCTTAAGGATTCATTAGTAACAAGAAGAGAAGCAGAGGGAAGAGAAAAGTTAATTAGCAGATTGGTAACGAGATCAAGTTTGGAACTTGTTTTCGTCTCTAGGTTAAGATTATAGTACGTATTCATAAGTATCGTAGAAGCAGGTTAAATACCATTAATTACAATCATGTTATTGGTGCAAAAGATGCCGAAAATCAATTGGCAACTCCAATCAGAATAGGAAAGAACTCAAGTATGAAATCTGATATCCGTCCCTTTTTGCTGTGAACGCCGATGAGAGCAGACATTTGGTCTGTTACAAAAGAGTCCATTCATGTATGGGTGAACATAATAATATAATTTTGATATCTGTGATAGGATTTATGGAATAGGAACGTAGATTTTGTAAGGAGTCCCCTAAAGAATCAACTCCACGTGATTTAGTTTGATTCCCGATATAAGGATTGTTAAAAGGTTAGAGGATTTAGTATTATGCATTACCAAGTTAGTTAAGCAAAACAAATGCAGTATATGTTGCCAGGAAATGATCTTCAATTTCTGATAGGAACTTCTCCCACCTGCGGCGTATTCTCCAGAGTTGGGCCCTTCCGATTACCACCTGTTCAAATCGATGCAGTCATATTTAGTAGATCAACAATTCACAGAAGTTGAAGATGCCCGAAGATAGCTCGATGAATAGTTCGCCTCCGAACCGGCAAATTTCTACTGCGACGATGTCCGCAAACTACCCGATAAATGGCAAAAGACCTTAGGTAATGATGGTGACTTGATTGACTCTTAAGCTTTGTAGTAACTTTCATAAATTTGAATTTTATTAAAAAAATTCAGACAATTTATGGGTACATTTAGAAAAGTACACTGGAGAAGATCTTATATTCTCTTTCAAAGTGCGAAAGAGCTGATTAAGTCGAAGGTCACGAATTCTTATTTCTTCTCGATTGTTTGTGTAACGAATTAGTTCCATAATAAATGAAAACAGCTTCTTAATCACTTAAATGAATTTTTAGGACTTATAAGAAAAAAAAGAGTTACTCAAGCGATCAACAATTTGTTGTACTCCCTTCGAATTTCCGCGTGCAGGTTTAAAAAACCAAAAAATTTGTTTAGTTCTCCGTAAAACCATGAAATGAGACAAATTTAAAACTTTTTCTTGTTACCTCCTAAGGTTTGTTGTAAAGAAAAAAGAGTAAAAATAAACATGTATCACATCCAACAATTGATTTGTGGTAATTGATTGATCCGATTATAAAAATCAATTTTTCATTTTGATTAGCTACACAGCGGTGACAATCAATACCGAATTCACTAAACGCAATTGAACACTGAATGAATGAAAAGAATGTTTTAATCGAATTTGCACAACGCATTGATTGCATTAAACGAATTTTCGGTAGTGACAATGAAATATAGTTTTCTTAAGTTTGTTTTCTGTTACAATTTTCTTAAGATTTATTTATTTGTTTGTTTGTTTGTTTGTTTGTACATTTGCAGATAACATAAATGAAAAGCGTTTGCAGCGTCTTAACGACAGACAGAATGTGTTTAATGCCAAGTACAAGAAAACCATAGAGCAACAGGAAAAGCAGCAACAGCAATATAAAGAGAATAGCAACAATAATATTATTAGCAGCAGCAACAATAATGAATTTAATACAATAATGGATGTAAGTAGGAGGAGTATGCATCTGTGCACTGCAATGCAATGAATTAATTTACGAAAACAAACTTTGCCCAGCTGTTTAATAATGAACTTGAGGGTCATAAATATTACTCAGACGAATATTCAAAAAAACATACGCATAGACATATAAATATAATTAAAATTCTTACATGCATTCAAATCAAAAATTTGCAGGAATTACTTAATCCAACCCGTTACTCTAGTTAAACGGATAATTTTATTTTCTGAATCTCTATTAAATCGAATAAGTTATATAGGCGGTGAAGAGATCTTAAAGATAGCTGGGAAATTTTGAAAATATTAATTACAGTTAACCATTGCTTATGCATCTCAATTCAAAAAAAGGTAGGAAAAGAGTCTGCTTAAGCGATGTTCAATAAAGCCCATCACAATTTATAAAGAATTTCACCAATCAATCTGAGACGCATCGGTAATAAGTCAAAATCCGGAAAAGCTCTGAACAACACATCTTTCTATACAAAAAAAGATTTCCACATTTATTTTTATTCGATGTCAGCTGTTCGAATTTCGAAAATGATATCATATTTGTCGTTTTAATACTAAACCTTAAGACAATCTCGCCACACGTAGAATATCAAATAGAGGGCTTAAGTATGGGCCCAAAACGAACCAGTGACTTTGATCCTCATAAAATGTATAACTTTCTCTTCCTTAACAAAAGAGTTTTTTTTAGCATACATTTGAACAAACAAAACAAAAGAGTGTGTAAACCATATTTTCGGACAAAGATACATATTTGTATTAAATAGTAATGGATTTCCGATGTACGGTCATCGAATCGGAATCTATAGTTTTCTTCTTAAGAGCAATAATGGAAACACGAATGAATTTTCCTTAATAGTAGAATATAGCTAATGGCTTTCGGAATTGATTCAGTGATTCGTTGATCAAATTTATAGAGACAACTTACTTGATTGTATTTCAATCAATAAGGTTCACTTAATCTACGTTAGCTCTGTTAATCCTATTCCTCTAAAGAGTTACGCAAAGCAGACCCCCGTTTGTACGCGTTTTACAATTCCAAAATAGTACGTATCAACAGATAGAAAAGTTCCATTATTTGTTGTGTTATCACTGAAGTGTGAATAAAGTTTTTTATTGTTGCCACTACTACTATACTAGATTCAATGTCAATGTATAGAAATTTGAATTGCAATGATTTTATCACTGACTGTAAAACCAGGCTTTTAAGACGACTAGTTTACCCACCTGTACACGTATATATGTATTATTAGTATCTACAATGTTATGGTTACATACATATAATCATTTGCTTTTGTTTATTCTTCCCTTTTCGAAATCTTTCCCTGTGCGACAACGATATTTCTGCCGGTAAATTGTGTTTCCTTCATCGTCGCCACACACCTTCATCTTATTGCATGACATGTGTGTCTTCACTCTGCCTATGGGTGATTATGTATATTTGTGCTATTGTGTATTGTGTGTATATTATTACTATATTATGAATGCGTATGTCGGCCAGGATAAGGATGACAACAATCGTCATTATAATCACATCAATTCACAATTCACTTTCACGCCGGAGGAAATCAAATATGATAACAAACATTATAAATATCTAAAGTACACCGCTTATAAGAAGGTAAAGATATTGTTCTCAGCATTGTCCCTGTTATTCTTGTTATGGTCATTTTCAACAACCAATAATTATTAATGGAAATAATTAATGCTCGGTTGATGATGATGATAATGATCATGATTTTATAAAAGAAAAATTAAATCATATTAAATTACAAATTAATTTATTATTAAACAAATTTAATATCTATCTATTCAAATGACAATTCAGGACAATCAACAATATCAAGAGGATAAACACAAAATACGTGGTTACAACGAGGTGGTCGAAAAACCACAGAAATATCAGAAAAACAACAACATTAACAATGGTAAGAGCATATATATTCTAATGCGTCCATTTGTTACTTAGCAGTTTGCTTTATTCTTATATTCTTGTATTATGTACGCGTGTACAGGCTATCCCTCCAAATCACCCGAATGCAAACCACAGCAATTGACCGCCATTGGCAATCGTTTATTGGATTGGTTTTCGGTTATAATGGCTGACAGTAAAAAACGTCGCCAGCACAGTCAAAAGTCAAAAGCACATTTTCCACCAGCCTGCAAAACTGAAGCGAAATGGATGTTTGGCCATTTGGATTTGAACAACGATGGATATTTGTCACTGCAAGAAATGTATGACTTGGAACATGACCAAAATGAACGTTGCATTAAACCGTTCATTGATACATGCGACTTGGATCAGGATAATTCAATTAATACACGTGAATGGTGCCGTTGTTTTGAGAAAACTGATCGTCCTTGTGCCGCGGTTCGACGAAGAATCGCTGGCGATTTTGCAGGTGAGATAGGTACAGGTGGACTTGTTAATTCTTCATTTCTTTTCTACATACATATTTGCATTAAGTTGTTCCTATGATTTGTTTGTTTATATTTAAAGAAAAGGTAAATAAGACAAAAAAACAAAAAGAAAAATCTCATTAGGTTGCGTGAAAGCCACTGAGCAACATTAAGCAGATACTTACACTTACATAGCTTACATACAAAACTTAAATATATTTACTCATATTTTATATAAAAATATTTTTTTTCTTTGGTTTTTTTCTCGTTTTGAATGTTGATTTTGTGTTATATTTTCCTTTTTATTATTAAACACACACCAGCTTGTAAAATATTTCAGTAGCTCAAATATCCACACACACACACATGCCAAAATAATCTTACTTTACATATTCATTAAAGTTCATGGTAAACAGAAACATCTTAGAAGTTTTCCTTTTAGCTTTAAATGTTTAGAAATATTCTTTAACATTTCCTTAGTTATATTAATGTAGAATTTAGAAAGAGATCTTTAAGGTGAATCTCGGTTTCATATCACGACAAGTTATTTCCATTCAGTGTGGTTGACCGATCGAGATTGTATCCATATCCATCTTTAAAATGGCCTTATCAGGCACTTAGTTTCAGATCGATTTCTGTTATAAGTTGTAGTTTATTAATAGAAATTTATTAAAATTAAAAAATAATTGAAATTAATTAGTTAATTAAATTATTAAAATTAATTTGTTAACTCAATTCTTGATAAATGAGCTTTCAAGAGCAAAGTCTCGCTGGGTGTCATTTGCTTAATCGGATTTTTGCGACTTGGAAAACTTGGAGAAACCAGATAGGAACATAGACTGGTGTGAAGTTAACCCCCAAAAATTTTTGACCTTTGTGTCTTTGCTAAAAATGACTTTGCTAAGATAATTGATAATAAAGCGGCATAGAAAAATAAACAAAATACTTAAGAAAACTAAGCAAAAATAGAAAATATAAACATAAATGAAAAACAAAATCATGCCTTATATTATAAAAAATATAAAAAATAATTATTTAACAATATTCATCATGCACAGTGCGCTTGTAGTTTGACAAAAATTACAAAGTACAAACCTCATTATAAAAAATTGTTAAGAAATAATACACATCCAATTTTTTGATATATGTTAAAGAGTTGTAAAAGTTGTCAGAAAAACCTAACTTCATGATCCAAAGCAGGGGACATCATAGTGAAAAGTGCCAATATGTACCATTTCCCATACGTTTATGAGTTCAGCATAAATGTTAAAGCTTTCTAAGTAAGCAGCGCTTTTATTTATTGCTAAACAACGATATGACGCAATGTAACGACGAGTTCGAAAGATTATGGAATTCTTACCACATGGACTTCATATTTCATCAATTTCTATGTTTTACAAATTTCTGTTTTTTACAAATTTCTATGTTTTTACAAATTTCTATATTTTACAAATTTCTATGTTTTACATATTTCTATGTTTAACAAATTTCTATGTTTTTTTTACAAATTTCTATGTTTTTTACAAAAAAACATAAACAACCATGGAAAACAATTCAAATAAATAATAGTAAGAGCAAAATGGGCATCATCGTATCAATTCTAAGTAAAACACCAGGAGAGAGAAAACATAGAAAACATAGAAAAGCAAAAAACATAGAAAAACGTAGAAAAAATTAAACTAAATTTCAAAAGCTCTTGCAGCATTGATTGTCAACAAAAAAGAAAAACCAAAAATTATATCAAATATATTTTGTTTGAAATATTGTTCAGCGTTACCCACCGCGTTCTTTCGTTATCCGTCACAGATGTTTTTGATGAAATATGAAGTCCATGTGGCAAGAATTCCATAATCTTTCGAACTCGTCGTTACATTGCGTCATATCGTTGTTTAGCAATAAATAAAAGCGCTGCTTACTTAGAAAGCTTTAACATTTATGCTGAACTCATAAACGTATGGGAAATGGTACATATTGGCACTTTTCACTATGATGTCCCCTGCTTTGGATCATGAAGTTAGGTTTTTCTGACAACTTTTACAACTCTTTAACATATATCAAAAAATTGGATGTGTATTATTTCTTAACAATTTTTTATAATGAGGTTTGTACTTTGTAATTTTTGTCAAACTACAAGCGCACTGTGCATGATGAATATTGTTAAATAATTATTTTTCATATTTTTTATAATATAAGGCATGATTTTGTTTTTCATTTATGTTTATATTTTCTATCTTTGCTTAGTTTTCTTATGTATTTTGTTTATTTTTCTATGCCGCTTTATTATCAATTATCTTAGCAAAGGCACGTACCAACTGTGAAGTTAGCCCCTCTTTTAGCAAAGAAAAAAAAGGGGGCCAGACAAGTGGGATCTAACTTCACACCAGTGAACATATGGCTTCTGGTCAGCAGAAATGCTTATATCCTTTTATGATGTGCTTTGTAGGATGATGAGAACAAGAAAAATATAAAAGGCCTTCGCCTGCTTAAAGATAATAGAAAATCTACTTAAGTCAAATTTGTCCGAAGAAGATTCTATGTTTGTCAATTGCTATATCTTGCTGACCCTACAGTCTTCAGAGGTTCCAGGTATCGGACGATCTTTCGATTTCTTATAGTCTTTCTCTTAATAATCTTTAAAACGTTCTAATTGCCTCAAAGACATTTCCTTGACCGTGTATCTACATTCGGCTTGACTATTGTTCTTCGTCACTTGACTAATTTGCCCAAGAAAATATTCGAGAAGACATATACAATACGCTCAGCTTTTACTACTTGGACTTTACTTGTACTCACAAATTGTAATGATTGTGCATATATCTGTATTTCTTGTATACTCCTTGAGTCTTCCTCAACTGCGTTCTTTAACTGCTTGTGCTTACATTTTCTATGATCTCTCGTATTTCTTCTTCTCCTTTTTCTTCTTCTTCTTCCTCTTCTTCTTGATCTTTTTGTCTCATCTTAATATCGTTGATGTGGTTTTCACTTTTGCTTCACTTTGTGTTTATGTTCTGTGTACACACACATGTATATTTTGGCAGTTAACCGAATGCAATTTAATCCAACCTTGTAACCGAATCTGTCGCAGCAGTCTAAAGTTTCATTCAGGCTTCATCACCAAAAATTGTTCCTTAATGATAATTTTCACGGCACAACTTCCCTACCAAATTTCTTTCTCTCTTGTGGTGGCAATGGAAAACAGTTATAAGAATTAAAAAGTCAATACTTTGCCTGTATTTACAAAACGAATTATAAATTTACAGGTTAAAAGCTACAATGCCAAAAAGGAAGGCTGATGGGTTTAATCAAAAAAAAAACCTTAGCGAAGTTTTTTATTGTAGAATCCCACCCTCAGAAGTCTTCGACCTGCAAAAAGAGAAATATTTTAGTTAAGGATAATAGAATCGAGCTCATAGAAGTATCGAGATTTGAGTCTAAATATGCAGATTTTTCCATACACGTTAGTGTGTGTGATATTCGCTCTTGTTAGGATGCTCAGTCGCTGTAATTCCAACTTTATTTTCAAAAAAAAGTAAGGCACAATTACATCACCTGACCAAAATCCGCCCCAGACTGTTGTTCGTTGTGATTGAATTTGTTTCTCAGGGATCGCATGACGATTTTCTGACCCATGAATTTGACAGTTTTGTTTATTTACGAAGCCATTCAAATGGAAATGCGGTTCACCTGTGAAGATGAATTTCTTTTCGAAAAATTGGAATTCATTTCACTTTGTTTTATCACCTATTGAACGAATTGTCGGCGCTTTGCATGGTCCGTTTTTGATAATCGGAACAATCATAGATGACAGCTGACAAATCTCAGAGTTGCAACTTGCGCGAAAAAATAATGACACAAAATTTAAATAATGCACTCTTATTGAGAAACCCTTTATTTTTCATGGATTTTTTTTCTGAAAAAAACCTGTTCCAAAGCAGGTTACGAAAGGAATTGGGTATCATAACATGCAGTATGTCAAAATCTAATCCGTAGGTTCGAAAATCTATAAATTTAAAAAGCTTACTGCTCTCCTTAGAAATGGACGACAGAGGGCCATTAAAATTTATTTGTTGTTTATATTATAAGCCCTTATAACAACGCTTGTCCTATACCAAAATATTTTCACTTATAAGACTTAAGAGACCTCTCGATCCAATGTTTGCACAAAAATATTTATCAAAGTGATATAAAGCAATTTTAAGAAAGTGTAGCTAACTGGTTTACTAATCCATTCGACGTAATATCTAGTTCTCAAGACGCATACAAAAATTCAAAGTAAGTTTTCTAATGCAGTTAAAGACTTTTTTGCAACATTTTCAGCAAAAAAGAGGAAGAGAATATTTTAAACAAATTCTGTCTGTTTACTTTTTTGAGTAATTTTTTCCCTTTAAACGTTGAGAGTAAATAGCGTACACGTGCCTTTTCGTCTTATTGGATGCTTAACTTAACTCCGATTTCTGTACAAAACTCTTTAATACAAATGTATATATATACTATGGGTGTAGATGTGCATTTGTGCATTTGGGGGCAGCATTTGTCGCATTTTCAAAGTGCAAGCGATGACGTACGTATGTAACTTGTATGCCCTTCAAGGCGTCAAATTATCAACATCCCTTAGGAAACTGGTCATAATCACTTAGAGCGCATTTGATCACATCTGCATATTTTTAGGGAAAATATATGTAAAGAAAATATTACTATGATATAAACTGTATTTCGCAATTGTTGATATTTTTAGTTCATTAATAGCTTTTTATTCTCCTTAAGCCGATATAATTTTAGCTTACTGTCACTAATTTTACAAAGATTTTTCAATTATTTTCATGTTTCATTACTCTTTAAATTATATTTAATGAACACGCAAGTGATATACGTGATATACGTACGTATGTTTACGTATACATATACATATACATGCATAACAGCACACTAAAATCTAATAGATTATGCTTTTATTATACTATATAGAACAAGAAAATCTTCTACTAAGTTCCTATTATTTCAAGATAACAATTTTCTTAATGCTCAATTACTTGTTATTGTAGCACAAAATATGTTTTTCTGTACAATTAAAATAATTTTTCTATTTTCTTTCAATTTTTTACTCTTAACTTCTTTCATCCGTGGCTTATGTACTTTACCTTGTTATGATATTGGACAATTGTAACAATATATATACATATATATATATATATATATATATTTGTATATGTATATATATATATATATGTATGTATATGTATATATTTGTATGCACATGTATATATAGGAGCTTATGCGCCCGATTGCGATGTGCAAGGCTTCTACAAGCCAACCCAATGTCATAATTCGGTCGGTGTATGCTGGTGTGTAGATAAGCATGGCGTTGAATTTGCAAATACACGTACTCGTGGTAAACCCAATTGTGGTAAGTAGCATTACTATACTATATACATAGCAGGTGAATTGAATTTGTATTCAGTGTATAAACACAGTGCACCACTTTTAGTTGCATAAAAACAAAATTTGTTGCTTACTTAAGCGAAAAATATTACTTAAAAATTATTAAAACAAAACTTGAAATTAATTTCATATAAAATATTTATTTAAGCTGGCTTTTTTACATATCACTGAGATTAGCTCAAGCAATTCATTGTATGGAAGAAAAAATTTACACATCGAGCCAGGCCGGCTAACCTTAATGAACACTTTTAATGGCATCTTTTCATAGTAATTCTATATTACAGTTTTGAGGAGAGTTTTGGGCGCAAGCAAAGCATACGAAAGTTATTTATTTATTTCTTTTCACATGCTAGTAATCCAGGGTTACGATAAACCCTGGATAGATGAAGATGAAGATGAAGATAAAGATGAAGAATTCTATTAGATAAAGTTAATAGCTCGTCTTACTAGTCTATAACATATTAACTTAAATTTTTAAAGTGATGGTCTGACGCGAACTCCTATCAAAGCGATTACGAAGACCAAACGAAAATGAAATCTTGCACTTGTAGTTTATAGGTAAATAAAATTGTTTTGATTAATTAAGCCCGAAAATGTAAACGACATTTTTGAACAAGAAAAAGTTAAAACGGAAACTATAATTTGGAATGAAAGAGTTATAACATTATGTTAGCATGTCTTTAACAACTAACGACGTTTAGAAACGAGGAACATTAAATACATAATCGGTCTCTTCTACATACGTAGTAATTCGTAGTAATTTGGTACAAAAAACAAGCATGTAAGTGTTAAGCAAGAATATTAAAGAGGCCCATCTTTCGGCACATTATGGCATATTTTATATTTGAATTTGCATTTTTATCCCTACAAAATTCAGTTAATACAAGAATTGAAGCCAACTGACCATGTAATGCGTAGCAGATACGTTAATTGAGTGGCCGAGAAACAGTGTTGATGCCTATATATCCAGCAACATTCACCTGATTCTCTCAAACGAACAAGTGCTTAAAAGGTGACATTTCAATTTACATTTTTTGCGAAGACAGTTTTCTACTTCTTTGCTCGTGTAAAAAGTTATATTGATTTGAGAGTGAATAACATGCGATTTTTTTTACTATAAGAAAGTAAAAAAACGCTTGCGAAAAACTTGCGAAGTGTACGATAAGAACGGCGGAAGTGAACGCAGGACCCTTAAGTGATTTGCCCGATTCCATTCCGGGAATGTTAATGTCAAAGATGCACCTCGCTCTGGTCGATCAATCATTGAAAAGGTTGTCCAACTGCTAGAGCGACAAACAAGCTATCAGGAAACAGCGAAGGCAATAAACATCAACCTTATAATAGCTTGGAATCATTTGAAAAGAGCAGGTTATAAAAAGAGATTGAAAAATGTACCAAAAAACCGCGGAGACATCACATATCACCCAATAGTTTAAGTAAAATTTTAAAAGGAATTGAAGTCAAAATATTTCTTTCCACATGAAATTGCTAAATGGAAAGTACTGTGTACTAATACATGAAAAAGGTGTTTGCGGCTATAAGAGACTTATGAATCTTGCACATATAATAGTATTACCCGATAGCAAATAGCTTGTAAGTGGGTAAATATCTTCTAGTTAAAATGTCAGTTTAAAGGAATTGAATTATGGTACAGAATGAATTTGTGAAAAATGAAAAAAAGTTTGATCAATAAACATAGAATTGCTAGCAATTACTAGTACAACCATATACAACATATAAACAGATGCATGCACGCATTGAAAAGATAGCTATGCGGTATGTATATAAATGTCTATCTTTCTATCTTTACATATGTGTATACATATATATGAATAGATATGGTGTGTGTCTTTGTCTGTATTATACAAATTATACATATGTAACTATGTACCTGTGCAACAAACAATACAAATACATGCAAGTAATTTGCATTTGCATATTGCTTTCAATATTTCATACATATGCAGATGGATGCCTAGAGTTTGGGTTGAAGTGAAATGTAGACTTAATTTATATCACTATTCTATCCATAAGTTATACGGCACATATACAGTATGTGTTTACGCATATATATGTACAAACGAATTGCATTTTACATTCCATACATGCGTTCACTTATTCCAAGCACACATACGGTAATGATGATGTAAAACTAATTACATGTCTGTTGATTATTATACAAACATGAAATCAATACAATTTACTGCATATGTTGCTGTTATCAATAGCAATAAACAAAGTTATATATTTATGTTGTCGGTGCATCGGGTGGATTATTGTTAAGCATTAAGTTGGAGACCTTTGTCCATTTTAATTCTTAAAGTTTATCTTATTTAATTGCAATTACATTATAAATATTAATTTAAAAACAAAAAAAAAGCTTTAATCATTTTAGCACAGAGCGAAGCTGGTTTAGTATATCTTTCTGCCCCCACTTCTATGAATTATAAATACTAAGCATTAGTTGAATGTCTTTAATTGACCCTCTGAGTAATATCTTGATGAACATATAACATAATTTAAATAAATGCTTTGAGATGAATTTTTCTGTTTCTTAAACAAATTTTTCAAGAAATACTTCCCAATCGAGAAAGAATTATTTTCTTGAATTCTTTAGAAAGTTTTTTTCATCACTTAAGTTGCATTGATAGCAATGACTTCGAAACTTTCATTTGAATTGTGTGTATGAATTTTTTGAAATATTCTTCTGCTTTTTAATGATCTTTAGAGGTTTTACAATTGTTCTCATATTTGATAAGAAATCATTAACATTTTCATTGGTGATCTTTATCCTTCACATACTTAGAATACATGTGAAAAGGTTCAGTTCAAATATCAAATGGACGGACAACACGACATTTTTAACTGATCAAGAGTATGCACTAACTACTGATACAATTTCTACTACTACTACCGTGATAAAAAATCTTTTTATTTTACTGCTTTTATAAGCAAAGATTCCCTAAAATTAAATTTTCGAAAAAGGTGAGTTTTGCATAAACTTTTGAAAAATACCGGTTCTAGGCGCAGGAAATACCCCTTATCATCTTTTTACGATTAACTGATTGTCAAGGCTGTCATGGTCGGCTGGTTTTTGAGATAGGTGAACGAGAAGTTTTAATTCTAGATCGAGCAGAGATAGCAATGCATTTAAATCATTTCTGAATTGTAGAAAGATCAAGGATCTATAAATAGAATTCAGCCTTTGCTATATATATTGGGTTATATGTTATCTCTCCACGGTTTTTTGGTGCATTCTTGTACCAACCATCGAAAGTAAGGAGTATATTCACTTTATCATTTGATTCAGCGTTAAATTTAGAATCGATTTAGGCATGTCCGTCTGTCCGTTTATCCGTTGTGTAATGTCTGTGTCTTGGCCGCAAAAATGAAGATATCCGCCTCAAATTTGGCAGAAATATTGGAAGTTCTCATATGCAGGTTGATATTGAAAATAGACCAAATCGATCGCAGGTCACACCTACAATATAGCCTCTGTTTTTTGGCTGTATTGCTCAGTGCTCATTGAATGCAAAATAAAACCTTGCACGGGATTTCATAAAAATAGAAAAAAGCTGTCACGCCCACGCATTAAAATTTAGTTTTTTGCTTTTTTTTAAGACAGAGGTGGTGAGTAAGAGAGATTCTTCATAGCCGAGTATAATTTTCTTATATGTTTTTCATGTTTTTTGTTCATTGCAATATCATGGCTTTCAGTTCTACAAAGTAGAGATATTCTTAACAACCGACTGCTTCTGAATCATATTGAGTTTGACTTTAATATCTGATAGTTTACCTATTTCAAGTCTCTTTTAACTAACGAAGTTGAAATTTGAAACATTGTTCGTTTCGCATGCACATACCGAAATTGTTGTTTAACACCAAGTAATGCCAGGTTGCGCTTAAAGAGTTCATTCTAAACAAAAAAAAAATCCTATAATAAACTCAAAGATTGCGGCCCAACTATATATCAAAGCAATTCTAATATAAATACGAAGCTTAATTAGAAAAAGTTCCACTAACACATAAACAAATTTACTTACGGGCGTAAATATTTCATCATAAATATATGATTGTACTACTACCAAGCGTTACTTTGCTTACTCCGATAGATAATATTTCTTTTTTACCTTTACTTTCATCTTTTCTGTTTTTTTACGTGCATATATTTCAGAATCAGTTGTAAACAACGCCTCATCACTGACATCCGATGATGAAGATGAGGAAAACGACGATGATGACGACAGTGCGGAAGGTAGCGGCGATCAAATAATGGTGTTTTAAAAAGTACATAAATAAAACAAAAAAAACATAGCATTCATAATACCTACCTACATACCTACATGTTTATATAATATGTTCATAAAGCAAAAGAAAAAAAAAGAACTAAAGAACATAAACAAAAAAATTAAGATTAAAATTTTATTATGGAAAATCATCCGAAAGAGAATCATAATTAAAGAAAAAAAAAAATTACCAGAAAAACAAAAAAGCAAACAAAATGGTAGAAAAATTCAGCTTCATTTAAATCAACAAGAAAAACAAAAACAAATTAACACAAAACGAATATTAAAAACCAAAACAGAAAAAAAGCTAAATAAACGAAACTAAAACACAGGTGTAAGTATTTCTTTTGTTTTTTTAACAAGCAAAATAAAACTAAAAATAAAAAAACACGAAACAAACCCTAAAGAAACACATAAACTCGTAAATTACTGATATTAAGCAAACTAAAAATAGCAACAAAAAGAAATAATTTGGTTCGATTTAAAAGTTCTTAGCGTTCATTTTCCCAAAAAAAAAACTTCTACTAAACCTTCTAAAGTATTTTCATGTCTTGGCCACTTTGATAGTGTTACAGCTCGAAAAGTTAATCCAGCCTAAGATCGCAGATTAGTTTTGCAGATTATTGTTAGGTATTCTTACATCGTATAAGTGATCAGCCAAATAGGCGAAAGAAGAGGTAATTCGTTGATTTAAGGAACTAATCCTTGCCGATCGAGGCCATTCTACGGCATCTTAAGAAAAGAAGGCTGATCTAAGGTATTCTACGGCATGAAGAGCATTATTTCATGTATAAGAAAAAAGTCTTTCTGAGTCCTTAAATTACGTATGTGATCCTTGCCTACGACCTCACTACGATGCTATCTTTCATCTCTCTAAGGGAACTTCCTTGCTTGACTTGCACATCTCTTCAGTATTTTTCAAAGGTAGTAAGTATTGACTTCTCTGTATATTTTTCTGTTTCTTTCTATTTCTACTCTTCTGTTTGTTCAATGGCTTTAAAGCTTTCTTGATTTTGCGATCGCTTAATCTTAATAATTTAATTGGAAATCGCGATAGAGAAGGCAGTGTTTAAAAATCTTTAAGTATAAACGCTACGAACTTTTAAGACAACCTAACATTTGCGAAAAAAACGAGAACAAGAACTTTTAACTTATTTGTAGATTGTATTTATATAAAGACATTACCAAAATGGGACATTTTTCTACTAAAGGCTTTACTTTATAATTTATTTTCGACAGTATTTGTAGAAAAAAGTCTCCCTTTTTTACATGGAAAAAGTTTTTCTTTAATTTTTGGAAAAAGCTTCGAATTTACAGGAAAATGAAAAGTAAAGAAAAGCTTTTTTAAATCAGCAAAATTTATTCGCAAACTGTATGCTTAAACAATGCATTACCGGGTGTTAATAAATATTATTTTATTTAAAAAAAAAGAAGGTAAACTATTTTATATGTTTTATTTATATTTTCAATTATTTATTTCCCTTTATATATATAAAAAAAAAAAAAGAAAAACGCTAAAATTCCGCCCAATAAATTTTGTGATAAGTTTTTTGTAAACATACACATACACACACTCCCGCACGCATGTGCATAGGTATGTTAACAGCTCTTATGTATACTCGTCACTTTCAGTATTGTCATATGTGCTAAATTAATCATTCTGCATGTAACATCAAGATGTCGGGATCAGAGAACTTCTGAGGTACATTTGATTGGTGTAAGGTTATGTAATGATTTGTTACAGTTTGTCCGTCCGTCCGTATGATGTGCTCCCGTCTACCGGTCGCAACAATTTATGTAGAAACCTAAACTTTGATGCCTATGTCTACAAATGATGAATGAAAAAAAGACGTGATGTGCCCACAACAATTGGTAACATTTTGAAATTTAAAAAAAATTAAACGTTTCAAGGTATTGCTACAATTTGGTTTGTAAAGGCGACTTAAAGGATAGCAAAGCTTGTCCCGATTGAAATGCATCGCACAAATATTTGAATAAAAACTTTATTATCGTGTGTTATGTATATTTGCTTGAGGTAACGAGTATAGAAAATTCGTCCAAGGCGAATATACAAAAACTTTTTTTTTTAAATTTTCATATTAATTTTTATTTTAATTAAATATTAGAACAGCTGTTGAATATTAATAAAATTATAAATATTTTTATTTAAAGCAAATAATAGATTTGAAAACAATGACTCTGTTATAATACAAGTACAAAACTTTGAGTATTAGCTGAGTTTTCTTAAGTTTGGCATTTGAATTAAAAATTATGATAGATTGGCAAAGAAGTCTTGATGTACTTTCTCTTCCTTGTTATATCTACACGTATCAATTAAGTAAGTAAAAGGAAAAGAAAGTAAGGATGTGAAGATATTGAAACTCGTTACACTTTTATGTTTGTCTTAGCTCTGCTATTGCTCTTTAACGGCAAATTGTTGTTACTTTCTCTTTGAACTTGACTTGATTAAGCAACCAAAAGATTGGTAAGTTAAAGCAACAACTTTGCTTGTGTGTTCTTTAGGACGTAAGGCGTACGAAATTTGATATTTCCTTATTATGTTTTAAAAACATTTTCTTTTATATTTTTAATTTCATTTTAGCTTCGATTCAAAATAAAATTTCCTTCCTCTTCTCTTGTCGACATTTAACCTCTCACATATAAAATATCAGATTTTTCTTTCTCTAACATTTTATTACGATAACAATAAAAATAATTAGATGATTTTATGTTTTCTTTATTTACCGTCACGTCAACAAAACATTATCGTTGATTGATCGTTATTTAATTGATTACTGTGCGTCTGAAGTCAGGAAGGTCTTGCATTTTCTTCGATAATTCAATGTAAGGTTTCATTTAGTTTTCTTTTGTTATTGTTATTAATTTAACCTAAACTGACAATTAAATAATTATATATAACATTGCGTTATAATTTATGATGTATTATTGTGATTACTTAAGCTTTAATTAAATATTATTTTCTAATAAAAAAGTAATCATTTTCAAATAATAACTTACGAATTTATTACGAATTATTACGAATAACTTCTTAGCTCGCTAGGAATCTTTCTAACCATTCTTTTTTATTCGTAAAGTGTAACTTCTTTCCTCTAATCAAGTCTTTAACTTTAGTTTGGATGATATTTAAAGGTCTATATGTAGCATAATTGTCTTTCGTTTTATAAACCTTATTAAACGTTTCTTCTCTTCTTTTTGACAAGAGAAAGTTTTTATGACAAATTTAACCTTTTGTGTTTCTCTCCTGTGATTAATGGTTACGATTCTGTAAAAACGTATTTTTAAGCTTTTTCTAGCTATGATGGTGCTATACTATATGCAATAGCCTATGTAAAGTTGTAAGTTTGAAAATAGTACTTGTGTGTAAGATAGAAAGCGAGGTAGACCCACTTTATTGTCTTTAGAATAAAAACTAATTATTATTTCCCTAACGCACAGGTTGCTTATTGTCAACTTCCAAACTGGATGATTTGGTACACGGTGGTGCTTACCCTATAGAATCGATGAACTTAAATCTCTATACTAAAAAGCCTGCTTCTGGTTCGTCTTACTTGCCATTGCTGTTGGCTTTGGACGTCGCGCACTAATCTCTATGTACAGAATACTAATCCCTACGTAAGGAATATCAATCTGTACGTAGAAAATATTCATATCTATGTAGAAAATACTAACTTAACGTAGAGAATACTAACCTTTATGTAGAGAACACATAGAGAAAAAATGTAGCTGCAAGAACACAAATGAAAAATTTCAAACGAACGTTCATTATTAAATATATTAAGAGCTATAAATGTCTGGAGAAAAATGTCTGGATAATAATTACCACTAAAGTATATGAAAGATCATACTAGCCCGACTTGCCCTCGATCACCTGTAACTTACATTTATGTGTTGATAAATTTTACAATCAAAGCAATTTTCGGATAACTTTATTATTGAAATGCGCAAGCTACAAAGCGGAAGACTCTACTCAAAATCAGATCCGTAAATTACGCTTTCCTTGAGCGTTCATTTTGCTTATGCCTAAAACTTTAACTCGATTGATGTCGAAAAATTTAATGTTTACAAAGAAAGTGGTTTTTTATTTTTTTTTTTTTAATTTTTTATAACAGAGTCAAATTTACTTAAATCGTTTTTATATAAACTATAGACACAAACGAAGATGAGAAGAGAAACGAAAGTTGCCAATCGTTAAAGAAAAAGAAAAAAAAATGTTTTATTTGTAGAGAGAAGGAAATAAAAATAAACAAAATAAAGGGGAAACAAAACAAAATAAAAAAAATTAATAAGGGGATGTTAGGAAAAAAGTTACAGTTTAGAGGCAAAGCTTGAATGAAAACATAATAAAAATGCTTTAAAATATATATAAATCTATGTATAAAAAAGGAAAAAAGGCTTAAAAGATTCCTTTGATTTTTTTACAAGCGTATGTACATTAAATAATTATTATTTAAAAATCGTCATTGCACGCCAGAGAACGCCAGATTAGCCCTAAAAATATGTAATTAACAATAAAACAAAAAAAAACCAAAAGCCGTTTGCTATTTAAAAAAAAAAAAGGGAATAAATATTTTATTAAAAAGCACTTATTTTGCAAACAACTTAAAGATAAAAAACTTACACTTTCATACATACACACATAAATACATACATTTTTACATACATACAGACAACCACCCCATTCAGTTTAGGTTCCTGTTGGCCTATTCGCAAAGCTGACAAGAAATTTAATAAATTATACATAAAATGTATGTAATTTTCATAAATATGCATTTAACCATTAAACAAAAAAAACGAGAAAAAATCTTTAGATAAAAACTCAATCTTTGCAACTGAAAACACCGTTTACTAACATACAATTAAAAATTTAAAAAAAAGAAAAAATGAAAGAGAAAAGTGCAGAAACCTTAAATGTGTAAAAGTTAAAATGGCTTAAACAATTTATTATTAAAAATAAGCAACACAAAATTATAGTATAGTGTTTTAGCAGTAAACAGTCACCTACACGCCCACACTCGCACTCAAAGTGAAAGCAAATCAATTATAAACACGTAACTCGACATAACATAAAACATAAATAAGATGCTTTGCCGCGATTTTTAGAAGACTTGCAAAAATCTTCTCTTCACACTCGTTATGTTTCATAGTAAATCAATCTGTGTGACGCAAATTTTCAAAATAGAGTAAAGAGAGAGTAAAGAGCCAGAATTGCAAGCCCCTCTTATAGTCTTATAGTGAATGAGTCGTCACAATTACAATTTGTCCTCGGGGAAGATTTACTACTTTTGTTAAGCTAGTCATCTTATTGTTTTATGTACGTAAAGAATCTTACCGAGGAAATTCATCAATTTATTTATCTGATATATGGCATCAAGAAGTTTCTCTACTTTTGAAGTACACACAGTAACATCCTTTTGCGTTACATTTGATTTTGTTGAAAAAACTTTTGTAAGTTCCGTTCTTATTCTTAAATTATATATCATAACCATAAAGTATCTCCGAAAAACCCGGTGTACTTGGTAAATATACCAACAAAGGCGCATATAAGCTAAGTTACCGCGTGCCTTCAATCAAATGCTCTAAATTTATTTGCATATATATGAAGATCAAAATAAAATAAGTGTTTGACATGAATCCTTTCTGGTCTCTCTAGCAATTATTATCTGCTCTGCAGTAAAGCTTCTAAGATTTATGTTCTTTCTTAAAATTCTAACAAATGTTACATTCTCTTTCTTTAATTGAGCAGCTTTCACTTTCCCATACACACATACTTTCTTAAATCTACAGTAAAAAAAAAGAAATAACAATTAAGGGTACATCTTAATAGAAACAAAAAAGAGAAAAAAGAATATAAAAAACCCATACATCATGCTTTTGTTAAATGTTTGCGAGAAAATTTACTTGAAAGAGCAAACACTGACACAACTTTTTGATATAAACTATTTACTCAAGTTTACTCTCTTCCCTTTCTATCTATCTCTTTTTCTCCTTTATTTTTTTAGTATTAAAAAGCAAAAAAGAAAAACAATTAAAAATTTCTTTCCAACACACCTCAATAATTTCATAACGTAATAGCCATCGCCAACATGTGTGTGCAGACTTCTCACAAAACACAACGCACGTACATATATACATACACGAGGCATTTGTGTGTTTAATCGATTTGTATGCAATGAACGTTAAATCTGTTTATGTCCACTAAACAAAGGTGTTTATACACAAATGCTTGTATTATTATTATTAATAAATAGTAATAAACACAAACAACACACAAAAAAAAGGAAAACAGGATTAATTTAAAAAAAATTAATAAATTATTATAATTACAGTAAATTTTAAGTTTAATGTTGTTTTATGTATTATTATTATTATATAATTAATTATTTACGAATAATAAGTAAATTTTTTGAAAAAAAAGTAAAATATTAACAACAACAACAACAATAATAATAATAATAATAAAGAATCATTTTACGCTAGAACACTAAACAAAACACTAAAGAAACGTGTTATTATTACGTAATTATATCATTTATATATTTCTCATGGGAAAACTGCATTTTCGTTTGCTTGCTTTTTTTTGAGGTTATGTTGTCATGGTACGCTCCAATTTGTTTTCAACTTTCAACTTTTTCACAGTTTAACAATTTTTTATAAAGCCATACACGATTGGACGTCAAAACCAAAAAAAAATTTGTATTCGAACACACCTGCTTTGGATAGAATAGCGAACATTTCAACTACAAGCGAACAATTAAATGTTTTGTTAAAAACTATGAATGAAAATGTCTTTCCCATGTTAATAAAACATAAAACGTGTATAATAGTTGATGACAACACAAATTTATTGATTATGTAGCCATCTCCAGAATAGGGTTTATTTGCAATCGCCTACTGGGGTATTTGTTAGATCAACTGCCACATGAAGTTTCAACTGTGGGCGCATCGAATTATTCATGGGAATTAAACAAATCTATATAATGAAAGGTAAGTATTTGGAAATCATTCGTTATCCTAATTTACGACGGAATGTTAAGACTAACCGTTAATTTCTATTATAAGAAGTGATTGAATATTCTTCACAATAAACGTAGACCTCGGTTTTTCATAATGTTTTCTTTATGTGGCATTCGAATGCTAGCAGTCTATTTATTTATCTAAACAAGTAATGACATCGAAAAATGTTGTTTAATGTGTTGTTCTAAGCTATAAGTTATTGCGTAACAATTTGGTTCGCTTTCAAACGAATCTATTCTTGAAGACCTGAATATTCCTTTTGTTAAATATGAAATTCAAAATTCAAATTCTTCAAAATATCTTGTCAGATTAAATATTCATGTAAATCCTTTAGCAAAACGTCTTCTAGATGAATCCAATGTGATAAGAAGATTGAAGAGGAATCATTTAACGGATCTTCCATTCCACAACATTTACTCTTATTTATTATGTTTTTGAAAGATTTTATTTTTATGAATTAATCTTATTAAAAAAAACAAGTACGAAAACTACATCTGTCCTTTCGTCCATTTGCTTGTCTTCTTACCTGTGCAATGTCAGGATAACATCTAGCAAAAACATAGAAAAGATTTGACTCAGCCCAATATAATTTTCTTACTTGTGTTTCTTAGATTAGTGTGCAGACCCTCTAAAACTATAGTTTCTCCCCAAGAGCGTCCATTTTTTAATATTTGACAAAAAATAAAATTTTTCTTAGTACTAAAATATATGTTTTTATAGATTTCCATGATCATGCCGTTAGTTTTCCTTCCATCACAAAACAATTGCAAAAAAAAAAATGTTTTTTTTTAAATTTTTTTTTTTGCAATTGTCACAGTGGCTTCCTCCGTTAAATGATATAGACTACAAAAAACACGTAATATATTAACAAAGGCATAAATTAATACGTGATATTTGTATTGTTTTATTTAATTCACGTAACGAACTGGTAAAAATACGGTAAGTACAGAGAAGCAAAACAAATTCTAACCGTAGACTATTCTTTAAAATTTTTATTTAGGTCAATGAAAATTCACAACAAGTTCAAATCACTTTTCATGTAATTACTTTCGCACATTGGAAATATATTTCGCAGTCGGTGTCCTTTGCAACTTTTCTATGTTTTTCAAAAGTTTTGCAGACCTTCAAGCATGTCCATGAAACCTTTTAACTATAAATTCGTGATTTTTATAAGGTTTGCTTGTTACAATCATGACAGAGGGAAAGAAAATGTTAAACAAATAAAAATGTTATATTCGCCTGCAACCGAATTTTTTATACCTGGCATCATTGTCTTAAAAACAAACATATTTCGAAAATTTCGATATGTCGTAATATTTGTGGGCGTTGCTGATTTTACTCATTTTTATTAAATACACCTGGAGATATTTATTACGTTTTGTTGTTTAATATTATGATGAGAGTAACGAGCAAAAAAAAACCCAGAAACACGAGAGGTGGGTTACGTTGCACTGTAAATGTGTTTTTTGACTAATCAGACCGATTTTCAATACCGACCTAGATATCAGAAATGCCAATGTTTTTCCTAACTTTGAAGCCGATATCTCCATTTTTGCGGCAAGGAGAACGTGTTCCACAGACATACAGACAGGCTTAAATCACTTCTAAATTTGATGCTGACTAAGAATATATATATATGTACTTTATGGGATCTATAAAGCTTGTCGTAAACAAATTGACAAAATGAATATGCCTCAATCCTTCAATAGATGATATAAAAAGAAATTTAACATCTAAGGAAGAAATTATTTTAGCTTAGATCGAATCATTTCATGTTGTTTTTCCTATTTTGAAATAAATTTATTTCGAAAATATCTTATGCCAAAAACTATATCGCAACACTGTAAATGTAATGTGCAATGTAAGTATCAAAACTTACGCATAGATATGCTGCCAGATGCAAACTGCTGTTATAATAGGCAATAAATAAATAAAATAATCCTTCTCGACCTAACCGGGGAACAAGAAAAGTATTGAACTTAATACATTTGAGAAATACACTAAAATATTAAATGGTTTTCGGGCCTTTGCTAATTCAAATGCGAAATTTAGGAGCTAATTTTCCACATACACTTTGCACTAGCAATCGGTATATAATGTATAGTTCTGTAATCAAAAAATATGACGACTTTTCTAATTACATTACCTGAGGTTATTCAAAGCGATAGCTTTTTTTTACGTTAACAGCACCTTAATTGAAATATAATCAATGAGCCTTGAATGGCCTCAACACCTGAAGCAAAGTGACGTAGTTTTGTGCAAATTTCTATTACAATTAATATTATATTATTATAATATAATGGACTACTTGATCGATAGAATTTTGAAGCAATATTTTCCCATGACTATGATAAATATTTTTGCAAAATTTAGGACATCTGTCGTACTTCCCAACTCAGCGATGAAACATTTATTAGCAGATTTTCAGGTGGTAAGATCGAGCTTGTAGTATATATGGATGATAGTCTTACTTTGATAGCGATAAACAGATGAATGTTGTATGTGCCCTAAATGAATAAATAAAAAATAATAATAATAAACTAAAGTTTTGCAGGAAATACTAACAGCAAAAAGTAATTTTTATCCAAAACAAACAAATCTAATCGCCAATGAGTAAGAAACTCAAGTCCTTTCTTGCTTTTTCAGATCTGACCCAATCCGTAACCATTATCTTCATGCGCTGTAGATTCGATCAAAATAGGGGAACGACATCTCCTCTCAGCGATCTCTACAAAAAAGTTACCATGACTTTGATAAGCCCGAATCGAACTATATGCTCTCTTCGGTCTTTCCAAGCTGGGCTTTAACTACTCTGAGAAACTTGTGTTGAGGATGTGGAAGTTACGTCGAATTCTGACTTCATAAGGCATGGATTGCGGAAGTGTGTAATTTCTGCTGTCCAGAACTCCAGCTCTGGTTCTGTGTAAAGAGAACCCTGCTATTAAGCAAACTGAAGCCACATCGCAGTCTAACTTATTGAATAGAAATAATTTTCAGAGTTATAATCCAAAATTCTGTCTTTTCAAGTAAACGCCCAACAGTTTGACTTACGGACATCGCTTAATCAACTGCGTAAAGTATCTTGCATTGAACAGGACTTTTACTACTTGATTTAAAAGGTCATAAATCGAATGAAATAATTTGCATCCGCATCTTTTATCTCTAAATGATGAATTTTAAAAAACATTTTGCTTATATATCAAACTTTTTACATACATTTGACTAAAGATCAAGGAATAAACGTCCCTTTCTTGAAAGGTGATATCGTGGCTAATAACACGGTTATCGCTAGTTCTTCCTATATGAATATGAATTCAATATATTGAATCCCCCCAGCCCTTTTCAGTGAAATTCTTGCTGATTTTAATATAAAACAATCGCTGGATTTTTCAGAGTTTTCTGCAATTTTCGAAAGATTATTTTTCATGTTGCCCATATAACTGCAAAATTAACATACATCGCGAAATCGAATATAAAAGGTTTTGAAGAAACGAAATATCAGTAAACATACGCTTAAATGGAAAAATTGTAATGTTTTCCAATCCAAAGTAGACAAAAAAGAAGAATACCAATCTCTCGATGACACACATATTACACCAATTAAAAAACAAAACAATTATACACACGCTCATGAGCGTTAACGTTATATTTAAATAATAAAGCAACAACAATAAAAAAGTTAGTAAAAAAATCAAGTTTAAAAGCAATAAATATTTGAAAAAGACTCTAAAGCAAAGTTTTTGTGTTTGCTTACGTGTCGGTATGTATGTCTATGCAGGTGCGTGCGAGAGGTAAATAAGCAAACGTGAATTGCCCAAGCGACCTATAACGCAGGTAATTAAACATAGTGCAAGTGTGTGTACATGGATGTGTTTGTGTGTGTGTTTATATACAATAGAAAAGTTTGCGATTTTACCTTGAACTATAAAAAAAAATAGCAATCGTTGAACCAGAATACCAGCTCGAGTACATGTGTTTATGAGAAGAAAAAAAATATGAAGTGTTAGGATAAATGACAAACACGCAAACAGAACGTTTAAATAGTCACCCAGTTAGTGCTGCTCAACCAGTGGATGAAAATAAAAGTGAAAAATAACTAAACCAGACCCATTTGTCTCTTGTGGGCGTATTCATATGTGTAAGCATAAATCATCATATGAGAAAGAGTAAAAAAAAAAGGGAGAACAATTTAAACAAACTCTAAATAACATTATATATGAAGAGTAACACGCAATAACAATAACATTAACTGCACTACTAAACTTGTGACTAATTAAAAATGCCCAAATTGTCAACATCCAGCATCAGCATCAGCTCATAAACACTTTGAGTGCTTATGCATGTATGTAAGCACATTCAGCATTTTACACTTTAAATATATACATACATATATATGTATATATATCCGTATACGGCCATCTACACGTGCATATAGATGTGTGTATATTAATGCAAATGCGTGCTTCTGTGTATGCATCCATGTATTTATAGTTAAAAAGAAAAAAACTCATAGTAAACAAAAACAACGACACAAATAACAATAACAAATTTTGTTGTCACTCGTAAACAAATGTGCGCAACTACTTATCACACATGCACGTATTAAACATAACATAAATATATGTTTAGTATAAAGTTAACTTTATATATAAAGTAATGTACATATGAAAAGTGCAATAGCCCTTTAGAAGGGTTGCCACTGCTTGTCGTCATATTTTATACAAAAATTTAAGTTAAAGTACTCAAGCGTCGCATGTAACATTTGTCACCAACTTATTTTATTGTTATGCAAATATTACCACAAATGTAAGCGTATGTTGCATATATACGAACGTGCTTAGTGGCTTCAGAATTACATGCTGCTATATATGCGTTTGCCACTAAATTTTACCAAAAAACTAAAAGAGCAAATAAAAAAAACAAAAACAAATTCATTTATTTCAGTATTTTTTCTTACCCCTTTAGCACAATATATTATAATAGAATTGTCATAGGTTTGTAAGGCTGAGAAATTTACATCAAATATGTACATACGCCTCATATATATATATATATATATATATATATATAGTTTTTTATAGTTTTGTAATAAATATAAATAAAACGCACCCGAATTGAGATTTGGAACTAATTTTTGCTTTCAATGTATTGTTTGAACCTTCGCCATTATTTATAGATTACAATATTCTTCAAATGTCCTCCGCGGGATGTCTTATAGGACTGGATCGTTTTGTGGTAATTTTCGATAACTTGTCTGAACATAGTTTGGTCATAACTGGACGTATGTTTGTGTTCAAAGCGTGAAGAGTTTGACGATTCGTCGCATAAACTCGGTCCTTTGCTAAGCCCTATAAAAAATGTCCAGCTTTGAGAAATCATGCGATTTTCTTGTCGAATTCATATCATCAAAAAGCGAAGTTACACGTCCGGGGGGATTCTCGCACAACAGTATCTGGTTTTCGGCATCATCCCATATCTTCAATTTTACAGCAAAACAAAAATGGCAATCATGTGGCAGCAGCGATCGGAAAGTTGCATGCATCGTGTAGTATTTGCGTCATCTTCGCCGCTTTCACTAGCGGCACCAATATTTTCGCTCGAGCCTGCGTTTCGGTGATGTGTGAACGTTAACAAATCCATTTTTCGGGCAGATAAGTGCTTTGAAGAAAGACTGGCCTACCTTTTGAGATAACCTTTGGGTAAACTTTATATTCGCCGAAAAAAATTATTATTAGATAAATTTTTCAGTCCCAATTGTAATGAGAAGAGAAATGATTGGCAAATACGATGAGAAACGATTATTATACGTGTATTGTGCTGGAAAATTACTTCATTAACTCTCTTCATTACTTATTCTAAACGATTTGTCTTAGCAGCCTAATCCTATTTACACCTTCCGCCATTGACCATCTCATTAAATTCTACAAAGTAATAATAGACTTGCTCCACACGTGCTCTCTTGATCTCATCAAGGCTAAAAAATTGCTTTAAAAACAAAAATGTTCGAATTGACTTAAATCGTAATATAGGCCTGCACTTAGACTAATCGTAAAAAATCTATTCTTTTCTCATCCTCTTTAACAGACGCAACACGCGCACGCCCTGTAAAGCTGTTCGGCTTCAATTTGTGCAGCATCAAATTTTTCTTTTTTTAATCTGCAGATTTGAGAAACTCAAAGAGTTTTACATATATATACCATTTCATTGCCTGTATAACAAGTCCGTTTCGTAATCTACCACGTTCGGCAGCATTTACACTTATTACTTGTATAGAGAGAGAGAGAGAGAGAGAGAGAGAGAGACAAGCAGAAATGCTTGAAATATTGCAAAATCAGGAAACGAATCTGGTTCAATCCGAGCATATCTAGTAATTAGTTGAAGCTATTACTCTTATGATAGTAAAAAATTAGAATAGAAAGCTCAAATCGCTGCCGATTACTACTGCTATTTCGAAAACGAGCGACTCTGCAGATATTCCTGAAGTTCTTCTATAACGACGAGTAGAAGAC
The DNA here is from genome assembly GCA_000671755.1 of Glossina brevipalpis. Taxonomy (NCBI): domain Eukaryota; kingdom Metazoa; phylum Arthropoda; class Insecta; order Diptera; family Glossinidae; genus Glossina; species Glossina brevipalpis. Next base: position 44,169 of record KK351095.1, read on the forward strand.
GTATATCTATTATCAAGCGTACAATGTAAAGATTACAAACTTTTGTGATTAATAAACTGGAGAAAATAAAATACAAAAATACCAAAAAAAAGAAACCAATTTTCACACTAAATTTAATGTAATTTTTTTAAATCCCAAAATTTTTCCGAGTTTGTTATTAAAATATTGTATAAACGCTTGCAGCAACAAGACTTTCAACTTACTTTGCATGCGCCCATGGTATCAATAGTTTCATATTTTTTTTTAATTTGTTTTTTATTGATCACATTTTACCACAACATTTACATTTAGAACTTTTCTAAAAGCTATTCTTTCATGTGTGCCGTCGCTTTCGATTTTAGGTCATTTTTAGTCATGCATTTCATGGTAGCATGTCAGACATTGACCGCACTCATTGTCAATGTGACAATTTGACAACAAAAAACTTATTTCAGCATTAATTTTTTCCTCACTGATTTGATTTAAATATTTGATTGGATTGTCGGAAAAGTAATATAGCCGGACTTACGATAAACATTTTTTGTTTAGCTTTTATGTTATTGCCAGATATCAATTTCAATTCTCTCTACAAAAAAACTTTTTAAACAATTAGATCAAATCTGAAAGACCTAACGGTACGATGAATGGTTTGTCGAATATCGCTGTATCTCTTTAAGGAGAGAGAGGAATTAAACTAAATTGCACTAAGTCTAAGGTACAAAATCTTGAGTCCAGAAGGAACTTCAAAAAAGTTGTTGCCGAAAATAATCAAAGATTGATGACGACAAGTGAAGAGGTAAGAGTGTTTTTGAAACATGAAAATCTTTACATTCGTTTCATTCTCAATTCAATTGACGCTCATAAGGACTGGTATTTGCCCCAAGTAACGCCATCTTCATTCTCTGTTCTACGGTTTTAAGTTCATCTTGCAAATAAATCGCGATGCATCGCTCTTACCTCGACCTCCTCATTATGCGTTCTATAGGTAGACACGCAAGTTCTAATCGGTATTTCAGTCTACTCTTGCAAGTGCCTCTGCAATAAAAGAGGTAAAAACAAACTCCACATAAAATTGTTGATTGAAAAATTGAATGTTGTAAGTCCTTCGTCCATAACAATGATAATTTTTCTGGAAACTATTTGTTAAGGATGATGACGAAAAAGCGAAAATTACCTGATCGAACACTCATTAGACATCCGAAGAAATTCTTTTAACTAATGATATATGCCATCGCGTTCATTGTTGCTTCGCGATAAGTCCAACATAGCTCTTTGGCATAGTTATCGTACATTTGCATATACAATGTTTGACTTGAGAAACAAAAATCCATATAAAATAATTAAAACAAATCGAGTTACACTTTGAAAAAATGATTAATTAATTGAATAAAAACACTGTTATAGGTAAAAAAAATATAGCAACGAATCTATATATGTAACCTTTATTCAACACTATTTAATGGGACTATTTAATAGCAGCATATTTGATTAGCGTAATTACATTGAAAGCAAGAACAATCGGTCGCAGAAACGGCAACGTGTTGTCAGTATGTTTAAGAATAAATAAGTAAGAAAATTATGTTCGGCTGTGCCGAATTTTTTATACCTATGACATTTATCTTAAAAAGAACAAGGGGAAAAACTATATTTTAGTAGCTGGGTGTGGCTGATTTTTTTGATTTTTAAAGAATACTGCGGAAATTTTTATTTTGCAATCTATGAGCACTGAGCAAAACAGCCAAAAAACAGAAATGTTTTCAGCTTATTTTACACTGTAGGCGCGGCTGTGATTGATTTCGCCCATTTTCAGTACCAACATGAAAGAACTTCTGATATTTCCGACAAATTTGAAGCCGATATCTTAATTTTTGCAAACAGGAGAATCTTTACCACAGACATTACGCAGACGGACAAACGGACAAACAGGCATGATTAAATCGATTCTAAATTTGATGCTGATAAAAAATACATATATATTGTGGTGTTTCTGAAGCCTCCATCTGGGTGTTGCAAACAAAATGACAAAATGAATATAACCCCCACCTTCGATGACGGGTATAAAAAAAAAAAAAAAAGAAAGCTTTTGAAAACTAATATCTAAGCTGAACCTTCAATAATGTTCGATTTTAAAACGTTTACAGTATTTTCGCACGTAACACCGATTCACATATATAAGCTAAAGAAGTCACTGCATCGATAACACGTAGCGATGTCCTCTTCTAATGATTCCGCTCATCCTTGAACAAGCAAAAATTGAAAAAACCTCGCATTAACCTAATTTTTAAGAATCATTTCGAAAATGGACATAAGCTATTCAGAAATAAACCGTAATATCTAAAGAATTCAAGCAATTAACTTGTTGCTAAATTGCTGCTGGAACTGTGTAAATAGTACAAAGTTCCAGAGTAAAAAATATAAATGATTTTAATATATTTTTACTTGGTGGCTATAGAAGAATATTCGCTTTGAAAGTAATGTAGTTTTGTTTTGCTCGCTTTCTTTCACGCCTGATTACCTCTATCGTATGTTCGATGACATTCTTCTGTGTATAATTGTCTAGTTTGCAACAATTAAAACTATGAGGCAGCATTTTATTGAGTGATATTTAATCGTTAACATAGTTTTAATAATTAATTTTTTATTTAAATGAATTATTAATCATTACTTTTCTTCGATTATATCGATATCTTAGTATTTTTGTACTAAGCATCGAAGAACAGTTCTTTGCGTTTGCGACATCTAGAAATACGCTGAAATGGCCTTTCAAATTTTTCGAATAAATTACCTAATAAGCAGACACATTGCAAGCGGGACTCACATGGGCCGTAAACATAGAAGAAAAGCGAGCAAAACTATTTATTTGGAAAATTATGCAGCAAAGCAGGCTTTACATTTCTTAGGGGTGTGACGATAAATTCGAATTTAACTAGCAAAGATATTTACCAATTCACATTAACGATTAACATGGTTGGGTGTGGAAGCCTAGTCCGCCCAAATTAAGATACCTAAGAGAAGAACCCCCTTTAATGGGGACGGTTCCGCAACCATCGACTCAGGGACATCGACTATTGTTCGCTGAAAAATAGTTCTGTGCTTAGATGGCGTGAGATATTCTTGGTGGATACTTACGTGAAACCGAAGTTGGTAGTATACTTTTTGTAATATCCAAATCAAGAGAGCCATACTTACATGGAGTTCATATCTATCAGATAACAAAAGTGAGACCAAATCGCGTCACTACCTACATTACGCTAATAAATATTTCAGCATAAACTTTTTAAGGTCTAAGCAACGTTACAAATGGAAGAAAAATTCTAATGCAATATTACGCATATTTTCAGTTTGGTAGTATAGTAGTTGTGGTCGGCAACTTGTTATTGGTAATAATAAAAATAGAAAACCAAGCATCATCCCTATTTAACAACACTACTGTATCCTACGAGCGGGAAACACAATTGATTGATTACTATCGAGATATTGTACGATTGCTAACCACCTCTCATGAACCATTCAGGTACAGCTTCTTAATAAGCTTTTCAAACCTTCTATAGAAGGGATTTAAATTCATCCCTAGTTTCTTATTAGTTTTTAAACTCTATTGTGTTGTTCCGAAAATGGGAGAAAAATGCAGGAACGTCACATATTCACGTTAAATAAATATTTTATAAAATATCCTAAGCGCATGAAATCTTGAATTGAATGAATTTTTTCAACTTTTAAATTTGTATTGCACATCAAATCATGATTTGCAACATAATTAAAGGCATGCACCGTCACAGTGCAGCAGATTCATGGTATGTATTAAGCTCACCGCATACGTTTTAATAATATGATGATGTTACACCCCATATATATACCCTATATATATACCCTATAAATATATATATATAAATGGTTAAATATAAAAAATATGTAAAAGTAAGTTCACGTGTGTGTGTGCATTTGCTTGTTAATGTGTATATATATTCGCTCTACTGTAACATTTGCTTTTAGCAAAAATTATTTAATTAAGATTTTCAAGAATAAATTAAAATAAAATTTTTATAATAAGTAACGAAGAATACTTTACGGTACGAATCTTAAATAGCCACCAATTCAAATAGTTACCTCACAAAAATTTTTATTTTTTTTTTCGAGTTCCGCAAAGTCATATCGCTTTGTAAAACCGGGTCTTAATCTAATAGCTCTTCCTGGAGTCTGTTGTCATTTTTCATCTAGCGAAACCTCTTACAAAAAAGAAAAACAAGAAAGTCCTGCTGAGAGATATTAATTACTCCTATACTGCAAAACTATTAACGAAATCAATGTTACGCTTGTATCGGGCGCACTTTATATTTTTAAGAACATTCAAAAGGATTTGTTAACTCCTCTAAGCAACACTTTACCTATACATATATTTTGAAATTTTTTAATGACATGACTAAATCTGCAAAACATCACACCGTTTACATAAGTCATGATAAAATTAGTAAACCCCGTTAATCTCTCTGCTCTTAACAATAATCTGAGTTTATTGGAAAAACAAAAGACTTATTTAAATTATTCTCGTAGTACATTACGCACGCACTTAAATGATTGTACAAGTTATCACGACGGTTGCCGTTGCTACTGGTTTTGTTGTTGTTGTTATTGTCGTTGGTATTCTAATTGTAAATTATAAACAGTGAATTACGAGTAGCAATAAATGTTAAGAGCACGTGAGCCTCAGAGTAGCGCAATTTATATATTATTTATATAAAAAGCACTACTAACCAGTACTTGAAGTGCTAGATAACGTTAGGGTTACTCAAGGGAAAAACGTTACTAAATACAAACACAAGCATACAGAAATCTCTCATTTAGATAAATGTATCTGTAGATCTCTGCAAACATATATACATGCGTGTGTGTGTGTGTGTGTGTGTGTGTGTGTGTGTGTGTGTATGTATGTATGTAAATATATTTATATATATTTAGAGGCTTTACTAAAGATAATTTAAGTTTAACTAGACGTTGATCGGTTGCAATGCGCCGTGAGTTTTGTTAAATTTTTAACAACAAACAATATATTACACAAGCCCATAAACATATCTATGTATTCATTTATATGTATATAGAATGAAAATTGTCTATAGGGTACAAAAACCATTGTATATATTTATATTTGTATATATATATATAAATATACATACATATACATATATAAATATATATACATATATATATATACACTCATCGATTGTCGCAAATTAGTTAGATAGGGTTAGAGATGTTAATAATCAGTTGAGTTTTAACGTTGAGTAAATGCGTTTCTAAAGCTCGGTATTAAATATAAAAAAAATTAAAAGATAAAAATTAGAAAAATAAACAATGGCGGGAAATTTGAGAACAAATTGTTTAAAATTACATAAAAAATCTATGTAATTAGATAAAATTATTTGTAAATAAAATAAAATCGTTGCCATAAGTTATTTACGCGAATCAAAATTTAAATAAAAAAAAACAATATGTTTTTAATCAAAGCAATTTTAAACCCTTTGAAATTATCTCTAATAATTGCTGTGCTACAGTTAACTAAATTTAACATAAGTAAGTGTTAATCAATTCAACCCTCGAATAAAATCAATTGGCAGAATACTATGCAAACTGTTGACTTTGCAACGTTGTAAGAATAGCATCACAATAGAAAGGGTGTACCAAAGAAAGTTGTTAGTTTCGTTTTTAACTAAAAAAATTGACATAAAATTGTTTATTATTGGATTTCGTTTTCAACAACCGGATTCCTATGCCGTCTTTTATGTGGCTTGTTGCAATCTAACTATGATATCTAATTCGTATTAGTTTTCCCAAAAATAACCTATGAACTGTTAAATTATTCACTCAATCAATTAATTCTTTCCCGTACGCCTACAATATTGTACTCATTCCATTGAAAGCTTTTGCGTCGCTCTCAGGTTCATTTTTAATGGTCGCCTTCATGACATCATGTTGATGTATTTTTCTTTTTAAATACTTTTAAATGGATACAAATTCTATCTAAAGACATCTATTAGCAGATTAGAGAAGTTAGAGTTCGTAGTGCAAACCGTTACGCTCTAACATCCCAGAAGGAAAACATTTGACACAGGCAGAGTTTCCGAAGCGTTTGGGGAAAAGCCCGAAATTTCAAGGAAATCATTTTTTATAGATTAAAGAATTCTTTTCCACACGTTGTAGGAGGCCCAAAGCTAAGCTAAGAAGAAAAGAACAATTTTTCTTTTGAAAAACCTGCAGTGGTTTCTTCCCTTGACTCATCCACAAGATAAATATTGATAAATACGTGCTAGCATCTACAACTGCATTGATTAAGCACGAATTTTCGTAGAAAGATTAGAATTAATTTACGAGAATTAATGCAGCTTGTATTTCGCCAAGATATAATGGGTCGGCTTAGACATACCTAAAAGTATAAAAAGAAAAAACTAAAATAAATCCTATGACATAACCTTAAAAAAGCAATCCATCCGATCTTATGAAATATTTTCATATTTATGCTTTATTAGAAAAGCGTTTTATTAAAGTTACTTCCAAGAGTCACGTCATATCAGCGGCTAATTAATTGCATTTCTTTTTTATCATTTCTTGGAGTTACTTTAGACAATGAAAACAGCCACGTATGGTGAATTGAGTAAGAGTAATATTCTGCACCTTCTCGTTTCAAATATATCGATGACTTGAAGCAAAAACTACGGAAAGCCTAACTGCCATTAACGTTACAAAAAAAAAAAAAATTTAAGTAATAAAATTATATTTTGTTATGGTCGAATCTTTTATACCCACCTCGTTCATCCTTAAAAAAGAAAAACTAAAAGTGTACATAAATTCTAATATTCTATACCACTAAATAGGCATGGCCTAGCTTTTCTATTTTTGTACAGGAAACACGCGGATATTTTTATGAGTTGCAAGCAAATGACTAAATGAATATAACCATCCCTTGATGATTGGTTAAAAAAAACATATTAAAATAAGAAATTTATGTTCACTTTATGCCGAATCTAGATACCCGCTATATCAAATGGGAATATACAATTTGCAAAGATTTGTTTGTTTTTGGTGAAATATCTCTCGCTTTATTTCTCTCTCTCTCTCTCTCTTATCTGTCTCTCTCTACATCTCCTCCCTCATTCTCTCTTTACTATGAGAAAACAGTTCAAACGGTAATCAATCTGAGCACAGACAGAAAGGGTTAGACTCCTAAATGGATAAGTAAACACCATAAAAAATGTAATCATCTTTATATTCATATCTTGGTGATAAGACAGAGAAAAAAGGTATCAAATTCATATAAAATATTCTCGCAGTTATTCGACTTTAAAAGACTTTATGTCTTAAGCACCTTTCTTACGATCTGTTATTAAAAATTTCCTGAGTAAAAAATGCTTAATAAATACTTAAATAAATCAATGCAATAAATCTACTCAAAATGCTTCTGAAGTGGAATATATCTCTCACTCTTTAATATTTTGAATTGTTTTATTAACAATAATTCATAATAACTTAATAATTAATTAATAACCAAACAATTGTTTTAATTCTGTGAATCTTTTCTCCTTTACATGATAATAAACATTCTCAACTTACTGGAAATCGCATTGTTATGCAACGAATGCAACAGTGATCGTTTGCAAACAATACAAAAAAAACAAACTATAAATTATTAAGATGATTAGTTTTTTATATAAAAATAGAAAATTATTTTAAAAGATAACGGCCGCCTTTCTTTTGAAAATAATGACTAAAAAAGATCATTTCAATTCTTCTAATTTTTCGGAGAAATCTGTCCAAAATCAGCTATAAATCCGTTAAAGAGAACAAATTTAAAAAAAGGAAAAGTGATCTATCTATGAAATTTGAAATTAATCGGTTAAGAATTTGGATACGTTAACGGTGAAATACAGTTTCAACAACAATTAAGGTTTTCTTTTCAGTAGTACCAGTAGTAAGGAAGCAGCAACTTCGAAATCAAATTTTGGAGCAAAAAAAATAGTATTCCACTCGTCTTACAACCTTTTGGATATGGTTCTTAAATACTTCAAAAATCATTGAAAATAAAGAAAAAATCTGTAAATAAAAATGTTCAATGTAACATTACTCCTTAACATTAAAGCATTACAGTAATGAACAGTTAACAATAACAATAGCAACTAGAAGGAGTCGAAGAACTGTGCTCACGATAAAACGAAGACTTTACAAAATTATTCAATTTCGATCCACAAGCTTTTTATTTGAACGAACAGTGTAACTCAATGATAGGTCTTTAGGCTTTATAGTTACTTTGTAATAAATGAAAAAGAAAAAAGAAAGAAAGAAAACGAACTTTCGATGCCATCATATCAAATTATTGCCTCAAATAATTTATTCACTTCCGTTGGCTTCCGAAGGCTTTTAAAAATTCGAAAATTTGTTGATCTTACAAGGTGACAAAATTCGCGAAAATGAAGGTCATAAATGTGTGTGATCAATGGTATACTCACAGAATACATAAATTCAGTGCTGCAGTTTTACGCCTGTAAATGTAAATTTTGCTCATCTCATGGAAATTTTCACACTTAAGCTTTATAGTATAGAATTGAAAAAATGAAGTCACATAAATAAATAACGGTCAGTCGCCCCTAATGTTTGGTTATATTCCGAGTTTTGAGTTATAAATGCTTTCATGTTTTCATAAAATCTAATACACACAATTGATTTATTATTTATAACACTGGAATACATCGCTTTGTCGGCATTATTTTCAGCTGCAATTTTACTAAAATGCCCGCTTCACCAAATGCATTTACAAAAGATTGTTGGATTTCGACCGCCCAACGATTATTTGCGACCAGAAAATCTATTAAAACCACCATTAAATCACAACAACAACAACAAAAATAATATTGAACAAAATCGCTATAAACGGGACGGTTATACAGCATTGGAATCCAGCAATAGTCATTTTCAACAACCACCACAGGAACAACAACAACAGCAAAACAATACAAAACAACACAAATATGAAGACACAACGAGTACGAAGTGTTGGCGATTTTGCAATCAGGATAACGCCTGTATAGCTTATGTGCATTTGTTGAATAGCAATGAATGCTACGGTTACACATATTTTGAAAGTATTCCGGATTTAATGACAATAGTCGATGAACTGCCATTAGTAGCCGACAACGAAGCTGTGTTCTATGAGAAAACTTGTTTAAAAGGTACGTGAAACGTCATACAATAGAGAGAATTACAAATACACAAATAAAAAAAAACATTTATTTTTTTTTCTTTAAATAAGTGCCTGAGAATTGTAAAAACCGATCGTGGACCTTAACTAAAATACCCGGAAATAGTTTAGTTTTTCAGGGTAAAAAGACCATAACAACTTTAGTTACGCGCCGTGAATGTGCTGAGCGATGTTTATTTGAACGCGAATTCCAATGTTTATCTGCTTCGTTTGCTCCATCATATCGCAACAATCGCGAAAGGTAGGTAATTATGTAAGGGAATGAAAATGTTAACAATTTTTTTGAGGGATAGGGAGAAGGAGAAAGTGTATAAACACGCATCATAAAAATATTACGAATGTTATGAATTTTTTTGAAAAATATTTTTCTTATATATATATACATATATATATATAATAACTGTTGCTTTTTATTTTATGGATGATTTCAACTATTGTATGTTGTATCGCGCGTGTGTGATTTATTACGTTGTTTACTACTTTTATTGTTTTGAAAATTTAGTTTATGAAGTCATTTCTGAAGAGAAGAAAATGTTCAGAGCAAACACGAACGAAAGCGAAAAACAAAATCGAATTGTAAATGAAATATTACGGAAAGTATAGCTCGAGTGCTTGTCTTCTCTCACTCTCTTCTTCTCGCTTTTTTATACGATAACATATCGGCATAATTGGTAAAGAACAATTTCGGATCATATTGAAAACATTTATTAGTTGTTCGTCTTTACCTACTCACAACCACGAAGAGCCTTCATTAGGAATCATGTTCGTGTATTTGTCAATATATTTTCATTAAAAATTTGAAAATCATGAATAAAATTTTCAATCAAATATTTCTTGAATCATATGATTATTTTAGTTTGAAAATAATCAAAAGTGAATCACGATAGATAGTATATAGCAATTAAATTTAAATTTTTATTAATTAATTTTTAATTTTTATTAATAAAAATAAAAAAACATTTTAAATTTATTTAAGATTCTCACGAACTTATCAATCACCAGCACAACAACATCAAAGCACTTTAGGGCGGTGCATACTTAGTGATAAGGACAAAATGATACAACCAGATGCCTTTCGAGCAGCCCCCTATGATGAGGAGTACATGGAAAATCAATGCTTTGATCGGCCAATTGAAAACGATCATTGCTCTTATGAGCTTTACGCCAACAGTACATTTATTTACGCTGAGCTCAAAGTTATAGGATTAAATCAAGTCGAGGTAAGAACAAATAAGAAAATTATGTTCAGCAATGACCAACATCTTTTATATCCACTACAAAAACGAAAATATGATATTTCAATGTTCGGAAATATTAGATGGGTGTGAATGATTTTTTCTTTTCGGTACGCATACCGTAGATTCATCAATAGAATATTCGTGATATTTTTTATCATTAAATTTGTTTGCAGTTTATAAGTAATTTGTAAAAAAACTTAATTTTTTTCATTTCAAAGCTTAACGTTGATATCACCACTTTTACTAATGGGAGATCGTTTACTATGGACATGTTTAAATCGACGTATTATTTATATTTGAAGCTTCTTCCTGTATATGCCAAAGCTTTTGGTAAATGTCAAACTTCTGTCTCAAGATTTGCATCTGGCGGGGTTTCTAAATATGTGCCCATAACTAAGAAAAGTGATCTATAAGTCATATATTTTATATTTTTGCAAGATATTTAATGAATTGCATTACGCGAAATTTTAATTTTTAGTCTTGATTAATGCAAACTTGTTATGAATATAAACTCTGATTGCCGAAATTAAATGATATTATTTAATTTTTATTAAATTGGAATTGAATGAATTTTAATTTTTCTTCTGTGTTTGAAGGCTAATAACAAAGGCAGAAGAAGTTTGTGCACCTCTTTTTTAATTTTACTAGGTTGGAATCTTTCACAAATGTTTTAAAGACACATATACTCAGCACAGTTATTTTCGCAAATATTTTCAAGAATTTTTTTATTTCTTTCGTTTTCAATTTTTTGCACCCGTCGAATGACGGAGTAAACTTAAAGATAAATTTGTACTTATCCAGTACGTATAATACAATCGTAAATAGTGATAGGAATTTGTATTAATTTATTAATTTTTCTAATTTTAGTGCCAATCATTGTGCTCTCATGAAACAAAATTTTATTGCCAAGGCGTGTCGTTTCATTATGAAGATGATATTGATAGATCCGAATGTTTATTGCACTCCGAAGATATTATTTCGCTGGGACCACGAAGTTTAAAATTGAGAAAAAGCTCTGTTTATATGAGAAGAGTAAAATGCTTGGACGGTAAATTTTATAAAATGTATACATAATTATTATTAATAAATCTTTACTAGTACATGTCATCTGCACCCAAGATGAAATGATTATCAAATATACGCCTAAAGATTGGTTTCGGGGGAAAATGTATGTTAGTCAGCATTCGAAGGATTGCATGATTCAAGGTAATGGCACTAAGAGTACACTGTTACGTTTAACAATTGGCAGCGAATCCAAAGAGAACAAATGTGGTATATTAAGAGCCTATGAAGTGACAAAAGACTATCAGAGGTAGGAATTCAAGATATTTCATTAATTATTAAAATTTATTCATTTAATATTATGTTTTCTAAGAATATTTATCTCAACTTTAGTAGTTATACAAAATAATCGAAATGTTCAAACGCAGGGAGATCGTTTAATAAAAGTAGGCTGTATTATGAGTAACGTTACTGTGAAGGAATCCCCTACTGTTAGCACACGAGATAAAAATGACGATGAAGAAATGGACCGAGACCAAAATACTTCAAAACTTGAGGATGAAATTATGCCGAATGCCATTGCTCTAGAATCATCTTTGGATTTTTCGAGAAGGTAAGTGAAATATAAGAAGCTAAAAAAAGAGTAGAACACATGATGGAAATACTTCTTTTGCTTTGAGTAAAGAAACCAGCCAGTAAAACTTGTCGCAAGGTGAAATGTTTGCCCTTTATTTCCATACTTCACTAGAAATAGTCAATGTCCCGACCCTCATTTTCATCTAAAACTATCTGCAATTCATAATAAATTCAAATACTCACTCCATACTAGTATATTCGCTATGTTCAACTTTCGGTAACCGCCAGATTCCAGCTCTTCACCTCTTCTCCACCAAGGAGAAAAGAAAAGTGAACTAAGTGAACCACTCACTAAGAGAAGGCATCTTTACGGACACGAAGTTACCTTAAGTAAAAGAATAACTTAATTTCATAGAAAAAGTGAACAAATAGCCATCATGATGGGAATAACTACTCATGTTATGTATAAATCTCCTATCAGAAGTGCTATGTTTCATTAAAACTATATTATCTTTTCTTTTTTTTTCCAGTTTTTTACTAAATGAGGGTTCTTTACACTACAATATCAGCGATACATATCATCCGATGCCGAAAATTACTTTACAAATTATTGATTTGGGCCGTAATCATCAAACAAACGACGTACAAATCGGTCAAAGTTTAGAGTTACGTATAAGTGAAGAATATACCCAGCAACAGTTAAGGGAATTTAATACGCTGCAATTGCCTCCGTTACCAGATTTTCGAGCTACTTCACTTGTGGCTCATACATTAGATCGGCAAAATTTTGTACAGCTTTTAGATCAACGAGGTTGTCCTACGGATGTTAGTGTATTCCCTGCCTTGGAGCGGCAGCGTACAAATAAGAAAAATATGTTGAAGACAAGATTTCAAGCTTTTAAATTTGCCGGTGATTCGTTAGTAAATTTTGAAGTGAAGATACATTTCTGTCCCCATCAATGTCCAAATGATAATTGCTTAAGTTCTAGTATTTCGAGCTTATGGCCAGCTTTAATTCCCGAACAAACAGTAACTAGGAAACGAAGACAAGCAAATAGAAATGAAGAACTAATGCAAAAATTCGAAGTACAAAACCCTGTCTATATATCAACCGTAATGGATATGGCAAGTTCAACAGAAAATGAAAATTCCAACAATTCTACTGAAGACTTAGAAACGAATAGCATGCCATTGACTTTTAATTTGTACGTACGGGGACCGGATAACACCAACAGCAACAGTTTGATTTATGGTGAACGAGGGATTTTATTGATAGCCGGAATTGGTATGTTTGATTTTTTATTGTTGTTGATTAATAACTTATAACATATTTTATTATCCTCTAGATGATCAACTTCATTTTGATAATATTTGCTTGCATCAAAGTCTTTTAATAGCATTACTCATATTTTGGCTAATAATCCAAATAGCTTTAATGTTCAGCTGCTGTTACGTAATTCAGAAATATAAGCGGTTGGCGATGTTGGATGAAGAGAAACGCAATATTCGCGATAGTCTGGAGTATATAGACAGTAGACGTGTTCATTGGGCTGATCAGAGTGGTTATACATTTTAAATGTTTGCATTTTTAATTAACAAATATATTATGCTGATTCAAATTTGTCTTTGACTTCTTGCTGTTACTATTGCGATACATTTACTTACCGTATAAAATTCTTGCGATGCAATACCCATATTCGTTGCGTAAAAGTTTTCAAATCAGATGGGTTTAGCATAGTCTGTATTTAAAAAAATAGTCTACTTAATTTGATGAGCAAAAACTCAGACCACTAAAACGACATCTTATTTATAGGCATTCATTATTTACGCGGATCAAAATGCTCCCACTTGCGATGATTTAACTTGGTAAAGTCTTTACAATAAACAACTATATCGTTTAAATATTTAGATAATTTCAAAAGTTCTGTATCCTTATTTCGGTTTAAATGCGCCTGGCGAAATGGACGTATTCTCAGGCCGGAACGTGGGTTCATTAGGAAATTGCGACGTATATCGTCAAACATTATTGTGTTGCAAGCAGAATACTGTGGATATAAACCCCATATAACAGCTAAAGGTTTCACATCAATGACACCATAATCTGGAGTGTGTACCGAAATCATAGCGCTAGCGTCCAAGTAAAACATAATCTTGTATCTAGAATTACAGTTAACACCCAAGAGACGCATTTTCTCTTCAATCCACCGCATGCCGGTAGCTGACCAAATAACAATATCATAATGTTCATAAGCGGAGGCAAGAAATTCATGTAAGTAAGGCCGCATTAATTCGGCTCCCGTTTCAGCAGCAGAGCGATGATCGAATAACGTGTAATCGATATCCAACACCAATAAGTGTTTATCTGGCCTTGGCGGATTCATCTCAGTAACTTTATATTCTTTAATACGTTTCTGTATTTTAGCCAAATATATGGCAGAATGCTCCAGGGATTCTTCTTTATCTTCCGGATCCTCGAAATCGTCAATTACTTCGACCATGTCTTCGGGTTTATGGCAAACATCTTCTATGTCAGCCTCTGTTGATCCGACCATCATTAATTTGAAATTAGTTTTCAACTCCAAATTTAGGAGCTTGACACTGTCTTCGGCTCCTTTACCTGCAAAGAGATCATTTATTCACATAGAGAATTTTTATTTTCTGCTACACTTGCCTTTATATTTCAAGTTAATTAATTTTTGCCTTTCAGGCCGAACTTGAGTCTTTTTGAAAATCTCATGACGCAATACTGCCACTGTATCCTGATCCGTTAGATCGGTGATATGATATTCCTTGCCACTCCATTTCACCAATATTGAAAGTTCTTTAATCTCGGTCATTTTAAATTCGTTCACTTTTTTTGGAAACATAAACAACTGCAAGCACGATATTTTTTAAATTTTCACATGTCAAAAATTCTATTAAGAGAACATTCGAAATGTTGTCAACTCTTCATTTACGATAAGAGATGAAAAAACGGCAAATCAATGTTGGCAGCTTCAAAAGCTGCCTTTCCATTATTCTCTATGCAATTTTGTAGTATTGCGTAATATAAAAACGCGAGATTGAAATTAATTTGAGAATAATTCTCGGCTTTTACCGAATCTTTTACAATCCACAATCTGTATTTAGAAGAAAAAAGAATTAAAAAAAAGGTAAATAATTAAAATGTGACATCCAATAATATTGGATGAGCGTGGCTGATTTTTTCCATTTGTAGGACACACGTGCAAATTTTTGTCGTTTTATGAGTAATAAACAACAAAACCAGAAAGTAAAGGCGTTTTCGGTTCATGTTTTTCTTTGGCATACTTTCGTAAAAGACCTTCCAACGTTTTTGCCAAATTGGGAGCAGAAATTACGCTGACTTACAGACGGACAACTTTAATCGATTCAGAATTTAGCGCTGTTAAGTAATAAATATGCTCTGTATATATATCTCTGTTCTAAGTTTTCCAAACGCTTTGTAGAACCAATATACTCACATCTCTGAGTAGTGAATAAAATAAGTAAAAAAAACAAATAGAAAATTATATTTGATTGTGTTCGAATATTTTATATTCACAACTTACATCTGGAAAGAAAATTGAAGGGAGGAAAAAACTAAATATTGTTATTCTATGTTATTGAATATTTCTTGGGTGGCCGTACACGATTTTTTCTACGAGGGATCTTTTGAGAATTTTTATCATTACGCCTGTTGTAGTTTTTGCGTATTAAGTTTTCAGTTTACGTTGCAGTTTGTGCTTTGACGATTTTGGGCAATTTTCACTAATAACATGCGTGCAAAGGTTTTCCGCTAAATCGTCAATAGAATGTACGTGAAAAGTTTATCGTTTTTATACCCACCATTTTGCCACTTTGTTTACAATACCCCTGAAGGGAGCTACAGATAGCCCCTAAAGTATGCATATTCTTGATCAGCATCAAATTTAGAATCGATTTAAACATGTTCGTTTGTCCGTCTGCATAATCTCTCATAAACATTCTCCTGGTCGCAAAAATGAATATATCGGCTTAAAATATGCAAAACATTGGAAGTTTTTGCATGCAGATTGATATTGAAAATAAACCAAATGAGTTTAAGGACGTGCCTACAGCAGAACGTAAAGAGGGAAGGTATTTGTTTTGTTTTTAAAAGCAAAAGGAGTTTCATTTTTTGCTGCATTCAAAAAACTTCCACTGTTTTATAAAAATTTAAAACTAGTATCTTCATTTTCACGATCAGGAGAATGTTTACACAGAAATTAGACAGGACCGATTCAGGATTTCATGTTGACGTTGATACACTTCATGGAGTTTCTGAAGCACCCTTCTGGGGTTTGTAAATGTTTTGACAAGTGAATATACTCTCGACTTTCGGTAGTGAACACAGACATGAAATGTTTTACTGCTTCTTGCAATTTATATATTTGTATACAACTTTCTTCAATTATTTACAAAAGCGAAAAAATTATAAACATAAAAAATTCAATCCACAAAGAAAAATCGTGTACTTATCTTAAAAATAAGATGCTGCTTCTTGCAATTTTTCCATAACAACATGTATAACTTTTTTTAGAAAAAAAATTTTTTTTTATATAGAGCCTAACTTTTCAAACATTCAATAACCTATTCTTTTTTTTCTTATAACTTACAAAATTATTTACAATCACGAAAAATGATAATTATAAAAAAATTCATTACATATAGGATTATCAACGGATGTATATCGAATACATATAGGATATTTAACACATAACATAATTAAGTCAGTCTTCAGCTATGGAGCTTCGTGGAGTGTCTTCTTGACTTAACGGTTTAGCATTCCTTTTTCTAGCCCTTACAATTGGAGCATTAGGTGCAACATTAACCGGTGTTGATCCCACTAATTGACCAGAAAATCCTGGAGTATCAAATTCTGAATTTTGTTTGGCAGGCTTCTTCTTTGAGATAGGAGGGGTAATTTTAATTGTGATTTTTTTACTTCCTGTTCGTTTATTTTTTCTTGGACCAGTTTCAAATTTAGCAGCAAACTTCTTTTTATCAGTCAACACAAAGTGGCCAGTTAAACCCCTCCCAGTTTTGATTTTCAAATCCTCTGAATTTATCAGAGCATGCAAATAATTTGTAATTAAATGTTTCCGAGCGGTTGTAATATTAACACCGTAAGTTTCAGAAATAAATTTTTTGACAGCAACCAACGTCGTACCTGCATATATTTATTAATGAAAAATTAACTTTTATGAAAATTAAATCCATCTCACCTTTTTTTGCGTGTAGACTTATTAAAGCCTCTATCACCATTGTTTTAGTTGTAGGCAATTTCTCAGTCTTATTCATTTTGTTTTTAAATATTTGTTATCAAAAATATAATTAAGTTATATTTTAGTAACTAGATAAATAAATTTGCTTAAATTTTAATATTGTTATATTTTGAGGGCTATATTTTAATATTAATCAAGAACAATTAACAATTTATAACATCTTGTATTGCTTTTATTCATGACTGGAATATATAACGGTATTCTAGAGTTTTTCATTTAAATGGTGTGTTAATGGCAGCATAGTTAAGTTTACTTAATTTGGATCTTTAATTGGTACTTTCCAAAGCTGAACCAAATCTTGAATTGATATACTTTATAATACTTTGCAATTGGTTGACCATAATGTTTAGAAAGTAAAGATGTTTCGTATTCTTTTTATTTAAAATATCTCAAAATAATGTTACAACTCGACGGCCAAACATGAATAAAATCTTCGTTATAGTAATATATATAAAGCGCATAACATGTCTGTTCAATGGTTTTCGTAGATTACACAAAAAGAAGACAAAAGAGCTAAAGGTTAAATTTCCACATTCATAATAATTGTATGCAAAAATTCACAGCCGATTTTTGAAAATAATTTGAATGCAAAAAATTATAAAATAAACTTAGATTTCGTTATGACGATACGGACGAAAGGAATAATGAATAATTCTGTGATTTACAAACACTTGGAAAACTTCAAAAAATATTTTCAAAGCATTTGCAAGACGTGCTAAGCGTCTTTAGGGGCAATCAAGACCATTGTCATTGCTTAAAGCAGCAATATCGTTTGTCAAAAGGTTTAAAATAAACATGTGGTGCAAAAAAAAGCGTTAAATGAAGTAATTGCTTTATTTTAACATTACATCACAATGTTCTAAAAATCAGCTGATTACCACTCCGCACCAGTGATTGTGGTTTCAGGTACAAAGGAAATATAGTCATGGATACTCGGCACTAACACTAAACACAAGTAGAGAGAAACAAACTACGTAAATAAATGGTGACTGGAAAAGAAAGTTGAATATTTTGTAAAGCAGAGCACAAGAAAATCAAAAATTTGCGTTCTTTTTGGAAAAGGACTTCGTATACTTTATATAAAGAATTTATAGATTTAGTGAAGTGATTAGTTAAGATATATAGTGTGTAAAAAGGGAAAGATCATCTTTAAATTCCTCTTTGGCAAAAAAGCACATTCAATTTTTTTTCAACTTAACGTGATTGTGTTGCTAACGCCTATGATGGCCATAAACTGTACCAAAGACGATCAACAAATTTTTGTCATTAATAAAATCTTAGAATTGTTAAAAGTTTTCAAAAACACTGGTTTTTTTCAACAAGAGTATACTCCACCTTATATTATACGATTTTCTGACCGTGAACTAGACGGAGTATTATTTCGCAATTAAAAGGCTAAATAGAAAATTCTAGTGTCAACAAAATTATGTCTGGTGCCGGTTTCGAAATGTCTGGAGGAGATGATGAATCTGCGGAATCTTCTTCTTCCTCGGCTTTAGGCAATATGCCGCAAGAATTCCGTATGGCTTTGGAAGAATTTCGAGCTGACTGGCAAAAGGAGATTAAACAAAAAGTTGAGCCAAATGAAACGGAGTTCAGCAAGAGAGATCTCCAAAGAGATGCACATTCGAGCAGTAATGAAGTTGATAAAGAGAATTTGGCTCAAAATTTGTACCGCAAAGCGGTAGATTTGGAACAAAAAGGTAAAGTATACGATGCAATACCTTATTACCGCAGAGCAGTCCAAATCGAACCTAATATTGAGTTTAAATATTATGAATATCAAAAACTTAAAGTTCAGCAGAAAGGTATACCAGAAAAACATACGAATTCTTCAGAAAATCTTCATTTAAAGAAATTTGAAGATGGATTGGAAACATGTAAGGATTTGTATGAAAAATTCCAAAAGGATTTGTCACATAATTATCATGGTAAACTTATACAAAGCAATCGTGATGTAGGAATAATCAGTACGGAAATGCATATTTCTGATTTGCCACCTGAACTCTTGCTTTATATATTACGTTGGGTGATATCAGCGCAATTGGATATGCGTTCTTTGGAGCAGTGCTCTGCAGTATGTAAAGGCTTATATTTATGTGCTCGTGATGAGGAGCTTTGGCGTCTAGCTTGCGTTAAGTAGGTTTTTTTTTATAAATAAAAATGCAACAAATTTTAATTTTCTTTGCAATATTTTCTATTTATAGAGTGTGGGGTCCTAATTTAGGCACATTAAACCCTACCGATTTAAATAAAACTAGCGCTGCGACTAAGACAGTGGATTGCCACGCTATTATACCACGCTACACAAGCTGGCGCCAAATGTTTATTGAGCGTGAGCGTGTTCTCTTCAATGGCTGTTATATTAGCAAAACCACTTATTTGCGTATGGGTGAAAATAGTTTTCAAGACCAATATTACCGGCCTGTACAGTTGGTAGAATATTACCGTTATTTAAGATTTCTAACTGATGGCACCGTCTTTATGATGACCACCGCAGATGAACCGGCCCATGCAGTAAGTCGCTTGAGAAACGTAAACCAAAACAAAGCGGAGATACTTAAAGGTCAGTATCGGTTATATGGAAATACTTTATCCATAGTATTGAAGAAACAGCAACAACCCCAGCTACAAACAAAGCTCATATCTGCATCAAGTACTTTACCGTCGACTGCTACGATGCTCTATGCACGTCAACGCCGCAGCAATGATGACAATTCTATAAGTAGCACTAAATATTGTTTGGAATTTCGTATATTGAGTACGCCGAAACGCAAGTTCGCACAATTGATGTGGTTACACTACTCTATAGTACAGACTCGTAATAAGCATGAAACTGCATCGGAATTCGATTTGAGTTCATCGAAATATCCACCCTTATGGTTTTCTATTGTACGCAGCTATCATTCGGATGCTGATAAGCCACTAATTTAAATAAAACAATTTCAACTAATGTATTAATATTTAGAAACCTATATTTAATACATAATTATGACTTTAATTTAAATAATGAGTTGATGTCATGAAATAATATTTTCCCATCTTGTTATATATATATAATATATAATAGCCAAGGAAATGTGGATCAGACTTCTTAACTTCTACATAGGCATGTTTAATAGTAGCATTAGTAAATTATAAATACGCTTCATTATTGCCATATTTGCAATCTGGATGTACATGCCAAAGAAGGTGCTACAATGAGAGTTATTTCAAATAAAAAAATAGCAAAAAAAAAAAAAAAACAGAAATATATTCGTGTCGAACTAAATCGGTGTCACTATCTTCTGTTCGATACTTGATTGCAAAATAGAGCGTTCGAAACAAACGTCAAATATGAATCTATATGGGAGAGTACAAAGACATCAAAAAGCTTAGTTTGAAACACGTTTCGATTGTCATTTCGTCTGCAAAGTAAAAAAATACACTGATTTCGTCTTACAATTATGATTGGTGGTTGTTTTGGGAATTCTAAGAAGTGTAACAAAATTGAAAAATTATTCGCTCATTTCTAGTTAAAGCTGATAATTCAGATTTAAGAGTGGATAAAATTAGCGTATACGTTATTTTGTGGCAATAAAGTACTAAAAAAATCTATCACATTATATATATATAAGTAGTTTTCCTTTAGTTCGTCTTTGAAATGACAAATTTATCTCATGCTGGTATAAATTTTTTAGAAGTAAACATTTTCATCAAAAGATTATATTTCTTATATTTTCAATTAAAACACTGTTTTTTCTTTTCTTTTCTTTCTAATCAGCATCTAATCTTATATTTTATTCGTTCATTTCTATTAATCAGTTTCTTTTTTATTTCATAAATAATAAAAAACGACTTACAAAACAGCAATAAAATCTCTCCGAATAGAGAGAAAAAAATTTTCAAATATGTATTGTAAATAATAATCACATAATTTTTCTTTCAATAAAAGCTACTTAAAAGTTAAAATTAAAATAGAAAATAATAATCGCTTGAAAATGCTTCATTTTCGTTATCAAATAGTGGACTGGAATTGACATGCTAAGCTTATTATGTTTGTCTATTCGTTTTGAAATATCTGGGCTTTTTTCTAAATTCATTTTAAAATCTTTTTTAATTAATTTATTTTTCTTCGATTAATTGTTGTTTTGGAAAAATAAAAACTTTAATACGTTGGAGTTAGATTTGAAATCCGCTCTTCTACATCTAATAAATGTGTTTAGCAAGAATTTGCACATATTGATAAATATAAAAATACATTTTGGGATACATAAAGGAGAAAGATAGTGGACCGAAGGGAGAGAAGTGCTATAATATATTCGTAAGAGTTTTGACTTTTCTGAAGTAGTTTAGTTGCTTGTTTTAAAAGTTTCCTCAAGGTACCATCCTTTCACACTTTTCTTGTATATTAATAAATGTGACTAGTTCTCAGCTTGAACTATAACTCGTTCATATCGCATTTTGTCTGGCGTATCCCAGCAACTTTTTAGGCAAGTAAACACCAATATATTGCCGTATTCAATGGGAGCCGATTCTTGATTTTGTTGCAATTTAAGTTTAGGTATTAAAGTGGAAAG
Source organism: Glossina brevipalpis (assembly GCA_000671755.1). Taxonomy (NCBI): domain Eukaryota; kingdom Metazoa; phylum Arthropoda; class Insecta; order Diptera; family Glossinidae; genus Glossina; species Glossina brevipalpis. Next base: position 66,070 of record KK351095.1, read on the forward strand.
TATTTGAACTTCGCATATGGCTTCACCATTACAATTAGGACATTTGGGTATAGCTTCTTGTAAAGGAGCAATTAGGAGAGGTACAGCATCGCGTGAATATCTAAATTAAAAGTGATTAATGTTTCACCCAAATAAATTTTTACTCGGTTTAGTTCCAAGTACCTTAAAACTTGACCTGGATTTTGCTGTAAAGTACTAAGAAAATTATGGAACATAATATCGCCATGCGCTGGCAAAACTTTTTCATACGATTCTTGATCTTCAGGAGTTCTGACCACTCCACCGCAATCGTTGCTAGCTTGCTGTCCATTATTGGGTGAGTGGGCGGATTCGTCGTGCTTCTTGTATTCCTGATACAATTCTCTAATGTGTTCGGCTGATAAGCAGCCATCGTAATTTTCATACTCTTTGCCTTGAGAATGAGTTTCAACTTCTACTGCCATAAAATAAGGTTTCAAAGTGACATCTGATAATTTGGCTAACGGTCCAAAAGAAGTTGGGGTTGGCGTATGTTTTAACAGAGCTACTAGATCGCGCTCGGGTTTTTCTGGGGTCTCCACAAGCACAACGTCGGTTTCAGGACCTTCAATTTCGGCACAAATGGCAGCCGAAGCACCACTGCAAGCATAATTACCGTCCTTCTCAACCGAAGCTGCGGCCGCGGCTATACCTACAAATACAATATCGTATTCGAATAATTTTTGTTAAGTTTTAACGTTACTGCACCTTGTGCACCATACAAATACATTTACAAACTGATCACATAAAATTTTGTAATGTTATTGCATCAATTTATCCTGAATTACGATCACACAGTATTTGCTTAAGAAAAGGGAAAGGTATTAAACTGTTTTTGAGAAAGATTTTTTTAATGTAAATTAAAAGATGCCATATAATTTCATAATCTTCAAAAGAGACGCCGTATTGTTTTTTCTTTCTGAGAAGGAATCCGAAGTGTGGGTTAAATTTATTTTCTCGAAAATACCAATTTAACAACCTGGAAGGCGCAAACCCGAGAAGGCGCAAATTATTAAAGTGTTCGTGAAAAATTCTTCTATTTTTGGTATTAATAATATCCAGATGAAGTTTATTTCTATGTCGACGGCGATTGTTTTGAACCGCACAAAATAAAATCATGTAATATAAGCTTAAGTACTTCAAAAACGTACGCACCTACAGCCGCTGCACAATTTGCATTTGGGTCTTCAACTAATTGATGAGGAGTCATCTCCATTTGATGGAATCCGCTGATTAACTCGTTATCCATGGAATTACTGTCGTCCTCATCATCTTCTTCGTTTAGCACAATTTCTTCTTGCTGACCGTCATCGCCAACATTATCCAAAGGCGTAACATCATTATTCACTCTAATAATATTGCCATTTTCTTCATGTTGCTCAAGTAGAGGTTCGTCAGCTTCGATATCCATTTTCTCCAAAGTTCCAAGTGAAATGTTATCATCGCCACCCCAGTCATCTACGCTACTACACCAAGCAATTTTACTAGTTGCTTTTGCCACTTGTTTCTTTTTGGCATGTTTACCTCCACCTGCATTTGCAGACTTTGGTGAGGCCACTTTCATGATATCACATTGACCTATTGTCTCTAAATGTTGAGTGCGTACACACAACCAACTCTTCGAATTTTGCGAACATGACGGATTAAGGCAAGCAAATATGTATAGAGAACGATGAAACTGAGACAGTTCTAATGGAGCATACAATTGAACAACTAAAGGTCTAGCTGTACCACACAAAGAGCATGCTGGTATTTTAATATCACCATTTGGCCAATCCTGCATCGCGAATAAATTAATTATTCATGGCACATACACAAAAGGGAAAAATCAATTATATTCACTCGCCATCGTCATCTCATTGTTTTTTTTTCACTTACCGGGGTTCCACCAATTTTATTTAAGCTACTACTTAAAAGAGATACATGTTTATCGGTTATTTCTTCATCTTCGTATCCTAGATAAACCGTACTTTTATTTTTCGCCATAATTTCTTTGAAAAGCTAATACTCATAAAGTTAAACTTTTAATACAGACACTGCTTCGCATCGAAAGTCGCCAGGGCTCTTTCTTAGCATAATAAGAAGAGCTGGTATAAACAGTGATGCTAACTACCGTAGCACAAGTATAAAAAGTGAAAGCAAAAAAGTTACTATTAGGAATAGCAGAACAAATGTAATTGTCGAATGAGGTGAATTTGAAAAATAACAAAGAAAGAAAAATTGGATTTTCGTTTAAGCAAAGAACTTGTGAAAAGAAAATTAAAATATATTTTTACACTTTAATGCAAAGGACAAGCAGTGTAATTATGTATTAACTCTCGTTGCTATCTGAGGTGAGAATTGAGAATGAATTAGGTTTATATAAACTAACGCATTCACCTCTGACCGATAACTTTAGCCACATTTGCATTATGTAAGTACATCAGCTGTGAAATGCGAGAGTTAGTAGAGAGGAGGTACATAAAAATCCTGATCAATAATTTATAAAACTCAAATCCTTTGTCATCCTGCTCTTTTTCAATTAAAAATTATTTAATAGAAATCGATAATTAATTCAATATAATATACTCTTTATTTTAATCACACAATAAACAATCATTTTTTAGTCTTCTATAAGCAGAACGTTAAAATTACCAAACGCCTATCCTTTAGTGGTGAGTTTAAAACTCGGTTTTGATCTGTGTTAGGCTAACGTCACTGTTCTTTGAATCACTAAAATGACAATTCTAATACGGCTTTCATTTGTGTATGTTAGCAAAGAGAAAATTGCTAATTTGAGGTCATTTGTTCATGGAATAAATAAATATTTTAGTAATTCGTTTTAATTCGAACGAAGTAAAGATAAAAGACAAAATTAAAAAAATTTAGCCTAAAACATACTGAAAATTGTTGCGGTCAATAAAACTTCTGTAGTGTTTGCTTTCAAATGTTGACCCAACCCTTGAAAATTTTTGCCTAACTTTAGAGTAATTGGAATTATTAACAGCTAATCAAAACCTATACAAAACAAGTAAAAAAATGACGGAGAAAATTACCTTAGCTGATGCTCTATCCAATGTTGAAGTATTGGATGAGCTTTCCTTACCAGACGAACAACCATGCATAGAAGCTCAACCATGCTCAGTTATATACAAAGCCAATTTCGATACAAATTTTGAGGATCGTAATGGATTTGTAACGGGTATAGCCAAATACATTGAAGAGGCGACAACTCACGCGAATCTGGTAAAAACAGTCAATTTGAGTTAATGAATGAATTGAACGCGGTTTTAATCTTTTTAGAATGTGTTACTGGAAGAAGGTCAAAAGCATGCAGTTATGCTTTATACTTGGCGTTGCTGCTCTCGGGCCATACCTCAGCCTAAATCAAATGAACAACCAAATCGTGTAGAAATCTATGAGAAAACTGTGGAGGTATTAGCCCCGGAGGTGAACAAACTATTAAATTTTATGTATTTTCAACGAAAAGCAATTGAAGCCTTTTCGGGTGAAGTTAAGCGCCTTTGCCATGCAGAAAAACGTAAAGATTTTGTTTCGGAGGCTTATTTACTAACATTAGGAAAATTCATTAATATGTTCGCTGTTTTGGATGAGCTTAAAAATATGAAGTCCAGCGTGAAAAATGATTACAGTACTTATCGTCGTGCTGCTCAGTTTCTTAAAGTCATGTCGGACTCTCATACTCTACAAGAATCACAAAATCTCTCTTTATTCTTGGCCACACAAAACAAAATACGTGACACTGTTAAAGATACTCTAGAGAAGATTGTAGGTTATGAAGACCTTTTATCGGACGTAGTAAATATATGTGTACATATGTTTGAAACGAAAATGTATTTGACACCAGAAGAGAAACATATGCTAGTAAAAGTCATGGGTTTTGGCCTATTTCTCATGGACAGCGAAGCTTGCAACATCAATAAATTGGATCAGAAGAAAAAAGTACGTTTAGATCGCATTGATCGTATATTCAAGAATTTGGAAGTTGTACCACTTTTCGGGGATATGCAAATAGCTCCCTTCAATTATATTAAATGCAGCAAACATTTCGATCAGAGCAAGTGGCCTTTGTCAACTTCAGCTGCTACCAGTCCCCAGGCTGATTTAATGGTTCATTTACCACAAATACGCGAAGATCATGTCAAATACATATCAGAATTGGCACGGTATACGAATGAAGTAACGACAACGGTCAAGGAGAATCCAACAGATGCTGAAAATAGAGCTACCGCCGATTTAGCTTTAAGAGGTCTGCAATTGTTATCTGAATGGACTAGCGTTGTAACAGAATTGTACTCTTGGAAATTATTGCACCCTACCGATCATCATCTCAATAAAGAATGTCCCGTTGAGGCTGAAGAATATGAAAGAGCCACACGTTACAATTACACTTCAGAAGAGAAATTTGCTTTAATTGAAGTTATTGCTATGATTAAAGGATTACAGGTAAAGAAAAGAAGAATATATTCTATTAAAATTTTCTAAAAGTCTCTGAAATGCAGGTTCTTATGGCTCGGATTGAGACAGTCTTGTGTGAAGCTATACGTCGGAATATATATTCTGAGTTGCAGGATTTTGTCCAACTTTCGTTGAGAGAACCCATGCGTAAAGCGATTAAAAATAAAAAAGATTTAATACGCAGTATTATAATGTCGGTACGTGAAACGGCAGCCGATTGGCAAAAAGGATCAGAACCAATCGACGATCCTGCCACTAAAGGCAAAAAAGATCCTGATGGTTTCCGTATACACGTACCGCGTCTCAATGTGGGGCCTTCCTCTACTCAGCTTTATATGGTCCGCACAATGCTGGAGTCACTTATTGCTGATAAAAGTGGCGGTAAACGAACTTTGCGCAAAGATATTGATGGCAATTGTTTAATGCAAATTGATACTTTCCATAAGACCTCTTTCTATTGGAGCTATTTACTAAATTTTAGCGATACATTGCAAAAATGCTGCGATCTTTCTCAATTATGGTATCGTGAATTCTACTTGGAAATGACCATGGGTCGTAAAGTAAACAAATGTACTGTCAAACATCAACATAATGAAGAGTGTAAAGATTTAATCACCATGGAAAAACGTATACAATTCCCTATTGAAATGTCAATGCCATGGATATTAACGGACCACATTTTACAAACTAAGGAACCATCGATGATGGAGTACGTAGTGATATTATGATAAACAGTCTGAAAGAATATAACGTTTCTTATAATTGTTACAGATTTGTTTTATATCCTTTGGATTTGTATAACGATTCGGCCCATTACGCTTTAACAGTTTTTCGTAAACAATTCCTTTACGATGAAGTAGAAGCTGAAGTAAATCTATGCTTTGACCAGTTTGTTTACAAATTAAGTGAACAGATTTTTGCTCATTATAAACAATTGGCGGGCAGGTAAACCTTGTAAAAGACAGATGTGGGAGATACCCATCATCGAATATATATCGATTTTGCCTTTTCATGTGGCATCAACGACGTACTATATGAAGGTATTCTTGATTATGTACAGAAGTCTGCATGAGTGCCGTCCTTTATTAGAATTAACTCAATTATTGACATGGAAAGTTTGAAATATACTTCTTACTTTTTCACTTATGAATCAATTCACAAATTCCGAATCCTGAATCTGAAAAATTTCGTAAAGAGAAACTGAATGTTTATCTAAAGTTATATAAAAAATTAATATCTATACAAGAAACCAGGTTTTCAGTATGTTTTCTTCAGGACCTATAGCAAATATAGATAAGAGATTGAGAATTTTTTTAAACTTCACGCTTTCACATAATTAAGAAATAAGTGAGACGATGGGTATCCAATAAATTCGATGAAAAGCGAATAAGAATTTCTTATATTATATTTATCTGTTTTGCATTTCTTATATATTATTTATTTATTGTATTTTTTACATATTATTTACTCTTATATTTTGTTGAAGCATTTTTTTGGATAAGCGCTTCCGTTTGGAATGTGAGGTTTTAGGTTTTAATTTCCAATCATGTCCACGTAACAATCGCTATGAGACTTTATTAAAACAACGACATGTTCAATTGCTGGGTAAGTAAAAAAGCAGATAAAATGACCAGCGTTAATAATGTCTGTCTTCAGGTCGTTCCATAGATTTGAATAAGCTAATAACACAACGCATTAATGCTAATATGCACAAAAGCATTGAATTAGCCATCAGTCGTTTTGAGGGTACTGATATAACTGGAATTGTGGTGAGTAGAAGACAATACATAATGACAAGAGAAATGTTTATAATTGCTGCAAAAAGTATTAAATATAAACGTTGTGCACTAAAAATTAGAACGTAAGACATCTTTATGATAGGATAGCCCCAGTTAACAACGTTAGTCGGTTTTATTGAGTTTGAAAATTCGCTTAGATAATAAAACATCTCCATCGGTTTTATTTCAATTGCTAAAATATCTGAGAGTGTGAATAAAATGACGAATATATTTGCCATTTGCAAATGGCCATCTCGGGACGATTTCCTGACTCTTAATAAATATTTGAGTATTTATGTTTATATATGTAAAGTATATTTCTATTCTCCTAGATACGGTTCAGAAATAAAAGCAGAAATCTAATATTGTTTTAGGTATTAACCGAAAACGAATCAGAAAAGGCTTAACGTGTTTCTTTTTTTTTTTGTAATCAATTCGTAATCAATTTCAAAATAGGTAAATGGAGCGATTATTAAATTTTTCCATTAAAAATTTTTTAAAGGAACTCGAAGGCTTATTGGAATGTAATCGTATCTGCCACAAATTACTGAGTAAATACTTAGCTTTAGATAATTTTGATGCAATGGTTAAGGAGGCTAATCATAACGTCTTGGCTCCCTATGGTCGCATAACTTTACATGTGTTTGTTGAACTGAATTATGATTTTTTGGTGAATTATTGTTATAATGCAGCTACAAATCGGTAAATTGTGAATTCGACGAAACATATCAAGAATGTTTTATATGAGTTTCACTTCATATAATTTTTAGATTTGTGCGCAGCAAAGTTAATTTGGCCTCTGCTCAACCTATACAACGTGAAAAGCCTTCACAAATGTCTCATTATTATTTGTGGGGTTCTAAGCAACTAAATGCTGCTTACTCAACACAATATGGCCAATATTCCGGGTTTGTTGGAGCTCCACACTTTCATGCCATGTGTCGCTTGCTAGGTTATCAAGGCATTGCAGTAGTTATGGATATTATTTTGAAGGATATAGTTAAACCTTTAATACAAGGTTCATTATTGCAATTTACTAAAACCTTAATGAGCGCTATGCCTAAGTCCTGTAAATTGCCTCGTTGTGAATATGGTTCCCCGGGCGTATTAAGTTATTATCAAGCCCATCTCACGGACATTGTTCAATATCCTGATACAAAAACGGAACTTTTTCAGTCATTTCGTGAGTTTGGAAATTGCATAATATTTTGTTTATTAATTGAACAGGCATTGTCGCAAGAGGAGGTATGCGATTTATTACATGCCGCTTTGTTTCAAAATATTTTTCCCAGACCATTTTGCAAGGGTGAGTAAACTTAAATCTGATGAACATGCAATTATAAAAACTTTCTAATGTTTAATGTAAGTGTAGAAAATGAAAAGCCAGAGGCTAAACAAAAGCGTTTGGAAGCACAATTTGCTAACTTACAAATTGTTTCGAATGTTGAGAAATTGGGCACTGCTAAGGTAAAGGCAGACTTAAATAAGTTTTCTTTAAATTATTTAAATATTTTATTATTATTTAACCTTAGCAAGCCATGATTGCTCGTGAAGGTGATTTATTGACACGTGAACGCCTTTGCTGTGGCCTTAGTATTTTTGAAGTTATACTCAATCGAATTAAAAGCTATTTGGATGATCCTGTGTGGACTGGACCGTCACCAGCTAATGGTATTATTCATGTTGACGAATGTTCAGAATTTCATCGTTTATGGTCGGCTTTACAATTTGTTTATTGTATACCTGTAAGAGGTACTGAATACACTATAGAAGAACTTTTTGGTGAAGGTCTCAATTGGGCTGGTTGTGCAATGATTGTTCTATTGGGTCAGCAAAGGCGTTTTGAAGCTTTAGATTTTTGTTATCATATCTTAAGAGTACAGCGTGTTGACGGCAAAGACGAAGATGTCAAAGGAATTGTAAGTCCTAATGCTTTTCTAATTACTTGATATTTTAGTAATAACTTAAAATTTAATATTTATTTAAAATTTATTTATTTATAAATTGTTTGAAAACATACAGAAACTTAAACGTATGGTAGACCGAATAAGACGTTTTCAAGTATTGAACTCGCAGATATTCGCTATACTAAACAAATATTTGAAAGGTAGTGACATTGAAGGATCGAATGTGGAGCATGTACGATGCTTCCCGCCACCACAACACCCTTCAATTATATCATCGCATTATCAAGATCCAAGTAAATTACGGCAAAGCATGAATAATTAAACAGATAAAAAGGAAACTTAGCTATATTCAGTATACGCATGGAACTAACATATACAAAGCGCATTTAAATTAAATAACAATATTATGAAACATTTTTCACAGCAGTCAGAGGCCCAAAAAGCAATCACTTTCTTTATTTATTTATTATTTTAATTCGATTTGGGTCTCAGAAAATAATTAAAATATCAATTGTGTGTGTGCATTATTATTACAACAAAATTTTAAAATGTCGGTGTTCTGATTAGAATCACTTTGTAGCTTTTTTTCGTGCTACCGAGAAATAGCAGAGCCGATCGCATTGTTTTTCTTTTTTTGTTTTTATATATTGACATTCTTTAAAATATATATTAATCATAATTATAAAACAACTACAGTCAAAAGGTTTTTATTTTATGTTAGAAATATCATTGCTTACATGGAAACATATCACATTCGATTTCCCATTGATGCACACGCGCTGTAAGACATAAGTATTATAAATTCTCCTCTTTTTTTATGACGTTTCGATGTTTAAATTAAATATGCCGAAAGCAATATGAACATGGAAACGTTTTGCGTGCATCCAGTCTTTGCAAAAAGAAAAAAGGAGTTTGTATTGCACAAATGAGGTAAATGGATGTTCACGAAAACCGTTATTTAAAATTACAGTTATTCAATTTTTTTTTTTAAATGGCACCTACACTTGTCATCTAATCTGCTTAAATTGGGCCAAAAACATCTGCGTTATATTTCATTGTAGAATTCGTTTCCAATAAACTAAAAAAAAAAAGTTTTGCTCTTGAAAGTCACATATATATATATATATATATATATATATATATAATACAGGGACCGAAAGTTTGTAATTCATTTGTCAAACGATGTATTGTCGTAGTGCAGTTAACAGATGCTGTTTAATAGATTGAATCCAAAAGATGGTCTGCGTTTCTTGCTATTCAAATTGTTGCAATGTGCCCTTTGCTGAGAAAAATATCATTCGAAGGCATAAAAAACTACGAAATTTTGCAAGAATGCACAAATGCATAACATAAATTGAACATACGTTCGGCAAGTGTTACTGGATTAAATTGGAAAGTCATTATTACCTAGTTGATTTTTTTTGTTCCTCACTGTTTCTCATTTGCCAAATAGCGACATTAATCTGTAATTTAATTAATCTCGAAAATATAAAGCGGTTGAGTCCATCCAAAAGAAGAAAGGAAAGTATAAAATATAGAATCACATGAGTAAATAAATTCGAATTTCAACTACAGATTAAAATAAGTGGTTTTGTGTTAGAATTTCTCTAATATCCAAAATTAATGTTCTCTACCTTTTCTTGCTATTCCTAATGCCGCGAGTGATACATTTCTTACCATTCAGAATATAAACGAAATATTTATTAAAACGTTGTGGTATAAGTAGATATTGGTACTGTAATAAAATACATACATTGTCTAAATGATTACGTAGTGGCTATGATTTGTGATCGGCAGGCCGCAAATAACAGGTTCTGAACGCGCTGAAGTGTTTATTATTATTTGCTCATTTAATTGTTGGAATAAAACACGAAGCTTATTCATTTAAATTGCAGTAACATTCTGATTCATAACTGTATTGAACCAAAATATCAAAGTTATCTGTATAGTTACGTGGTAAATCAAATTTTTTAGTATCGGCAGCGTGGTAGCAAGCACCAAAGGCGGTTGATTTGTTAAGACGTATCAAATTGACGTCGAAAGTTACGTTTGCCTTTTGAAGACCTTTTCGAAACCCTTCTTGAAGCAGGGGAAAACTTAACCATACTGATCCCACACATATAATATTGGCAGTGTTGGATTTTATCGAATCTGGTTGAATTTTAGATAACAAAGCTGCTGCCATAGTGCCTAAATTTTCGCCAGCTTCTTCGAATATAGATTGCGCTAAAAGGTTCCCTTCTGTAGCCGCATCAGCTAGTTTTATACATAAACGTGCAAAGAATGGTTTGTCAAAATTTTGATAGAAATGTGTTAGCATATCTGCTCTATTTTCAATTTTGAAATACTCTTTTAGTATATTCCATATATCTTCTATTGGGTAAGGTGATTTACGCAAGCCGTCTATGTCATCGAAGACAATTTTTACAGCTCGATGAGAGATATGAAAAGCTTGAAAATTTCTTATTTTTATATTTCACGCCTTAAATATTACTCAAACATTTCAAACTCACCACTGCCCTCGTCACCTATAAAATGGCCCCACCCACCACAATTATGAGTAGAACCATCTACATTAATCAAGAAAGCATTGGAACCGGTACCCGATATTAAAACCATACCCCCATTCGCAGAAGCTGTGTAGACGGCTCCCATCGTGTCTTCCGTAACTACATAGCTTTTGGCCAAATTTGGATATCCTGAGCTTAGAAGTTCTTTGAGTTCCTGTTGCTCGTCTCCCTTAAAAGCAAATAGTCATTGAGCGTAAAGCCCACTTATTTTTTTGAAACCCTGGGAAATTTTTGTTATATTACCTTTCTACAGCCACTTAGACTTAATCCTAAAACATCCAAAGGCGTATCGTTGGATATGCCCGCAGATTCTTTGGCACGTTGCACCATGTCAGCTATACGAGATACTGTTACGTCCATACCAACTTGCCAATGATTTGTACCCAAACCTTTTGTTGTACTAATACACTTCCCATTTTCATCACATATAATACAAGTGGAATGCGTTGCCCCACTTTTAAAATTTTAAAAAGTTCAGATAGAAAAAAATTAAGAAACTTACATCTTTCAACACGCAATTACTCACCCTTCAATGCCACCACAATATTGCATTTTCCTTAAAAAATATTAATAATTTCGATTGCGCGGCTGGAAAAACATGAGAAAGTAGGTTATAACAGCGTAGTCAGAAAAATAACAAAAAATTTTCAAAAGCATATACGTCTATAGAAGTCAGAAACTGAAGCACGTGTGCAATAGTTTACTTCTAATAACTTATTAATAATAATTTGTCAACATTTTTCTTCCAGCAGATTTCGAAATGCTTCTATACCGTAATTAATCCTGCTTTTTTAACGATGACGATAAGTTTCTAAATAGATCTCACTCAACAATCAATAATTCAAATACGCGGAATAGTAAAACTCATATATATTACAGAAAATAAATGCGACCACCATTGCACCTGATATTAATTTGAGAAGATTAAAATTTTTATGTCCATTTGATTAATTAAATTTAATGACATTTGATACCTCAAACTCAAACTCTCAACTCAACATTTCCTATATCTAATACATAACGAAAGCGGACAAAAACTTCTTAATGTACGATAAAATATATAGATATTTAAATTCATATAATATTTATATAATTTGGCCGTACTTTATAGTTAATTGCATAAAGAAAGGTATTTGCATACGGCATGTGATCTTATTTCTTCACGGTTTCGATTCGGTTGGTGTCTTTGAAATTGTAAAAATCGAAACTTAAGAGCAAACTTAATGATTAATGCAACTTATGCTCTTAAAGCCAAAGCCAGAAATTATATATCGTAAGTATTGGCGGATGCTTGAATGTAATCTAAAGAGAGAAAAAGCGAACAAAATAAGATTTTCAACCGTTATCGAAATTTATATAGGAGAACAGAGCAGTAGGAATGCAAAGAAAAGAGGAGTAAATTGATTATATTTTCATTCATGATTTTCAATTTCTAAATTTGTGTAAGTTAAGAGATTAACATAATAGCGGTACCTAATCTTAGTGTTGTATGCCTTCAAGTCAGCCGGTATTTAGTTATACCGCTATTTAGCGGAGAGTGAGTGTTCATGGTCAAAAGTGAAAATTGGAACGAAAGAAATATCAATTTTTTGTTAGTTCCCAAAAATGCAAAATGAAAAAAGTATCATTCCGTATCTCTTTTCTCCTCCCAAAGTGAGTTTGAATATTTCATACGGTTATTGTAAAAGTTTTAGTAACCGTCATGTGTATACGTTGATTAAGGTTAATAAAGTAGAATTTTTATAAAGATTATAAATAGAAAGTCAGATTAAATTAAATTAAATTTTTTATTATTTTTATTTTAAAGATGGACTAAATTGAATACAACTATACAAGGAAAATAACGAAGTTTTCAAAGTCTTATTTTTTCTTTGAATATTTAATATTTCTTACGATCATTCCGCTCTTTTTGTTTTTGTAATTCAAATGAAAGCGAACAAGTTTTATAGATATTAAAACGGCGCGTCACATCTCAAGTTTACTACCACGTATTACAATTTGAAATTATCAAAAATTTTTTTATGCTTTTTAGATTGAGTTTTTTACTGTTGCTTCTTTATTAATTACTTGTTAGAAAGTGTAAATAATTACAAAAAGCAAGTACGTTGTTATTGAAATTTCATGACCACTGTTTACACTTCTGCAATGTGAAATCTAATACCCATCCAATTATTGTTACAGTTTAGTTTAATAACAACCCACCTTACTTATGTTACACGTCAACGATAAGCTTGCTTGCTAAGTGGTGACTGACGATATTTCCTAACGAACAACTTTGCTTAAGTAGTTTGTAATAACGAGGAGAATAAATCTGACTTTTTTGGGTGTACACTCTCATTGTTTTCATTAAATGTTCTTCGGTTGCATCTGTGTATATGTTATACTACTTTAGCCTCTCTATCTTTAGCGTAATCGATAAATTATTAGAGAAGGCATGCATTTGCATTAATTATGTTAACTAAGAAATGCTAACTTCAAAAATTTTCATTATTTTCGTTAGAATTTAAACAGAAATGTTTTTAACAGAAATTTAACACAACTTATTAATAAAAAGTTGGCTTTCTCTGGTTAAAGTTGAAGAAAATTGAAATCGCAAAAATTAAAATTTTTGGAATCTGTTACGTGTAAGCCGCAGAACTGCAGAAGTTGAAAATGCCTCTTGAGAACGGTTATATTGTTTCTCTTTTTGTAATATTTTTCGAAAATTATTTATTCTTATACGAATAATAATAAATGGTTTCGTTTGTTTTCATAGTGATTCTCTTAGTTTTCCTTTTCAAACCATACTTGACCGTTTATGTTCATATTTATTTTTTAAACCATATGTTGTACATTTAACAGCCAAATACCGTTTTTAATGGAACGAAGCAATAAAGTCTTCTTTTAAATATTTTCAATATCTCTAATTTTATTATTGGTTGAAAACTTAAGGAGCTACTCATACTCTCTTGGAAAATTTGTGATTATAGTAAAAAATCTCTGTATTTTGTCTTAAAAAGTTTAGATGTTTTGGATATTTTGATACCCATTTCATTTCACCTGAACTATTCCCCCGCTGACAAATTTTTGCTTATGAAAAAAAAGACACTTCATATGTCTATGGCTGAACTAAGTCTAGAGAAAACAACAAAATGAAAATTATAATATGAAGCGTCCCTTTCGTATTCTCGGACAGATTTATGCAAGCTTTTTCTCAGTTGTTGTACTAACAATATAGATTTGAACGAACTAAAGAACTACATTTTATTATTTTTGTTAGATTCAGTCAAGGTGTGATTAATGAATGAATATGTTTATTAATGCCCTTTGGTTCAACTATTTTTACTTAAGTATCTGCGTCTTGGCAGTCCCTGCCGCTGTTATTTTTATATCATTTCAACCATTTTGTACTTTTTTACAATTTGCACTTTATTTTACTATTAATAAAGAAAAAAAAATTAATGCGCTCTTTAGTTATTTATTTTTTTTAATAATGCGAAGTAACTGTATGAAGAGTTAACAATCTATAAAAAATCAGAAAAACCCTTTTAAATAAGAATATCATTTATTATGATTATATATTTCTTCTTACATACCGAGGTAAAAGCAGCTAAATCAAAGGCATAGGTTGGATTAATCGATCTAAAGTAAATAGGCGCATCGAAGCGGCTCATCATCAGTAAAGCTAACTTACGATTCATTTTATTCCAAGAAAACCATTCTGCGCTATACATAGAATGAGAAATAGATCGACTGCGAACAGTTACCTCATTAGAAAAGTAGCATAAAATATAGAGTTGCGAGAGCATACAAAGCTGGTAGATTAAAACTTTCAAAAAATACGCATAAGCACCTGGTTCGGCCAACTAAGAATATAAAGTATTTCAGGATTAGTTGAAAGTAGATTTTATTAAAAACTTACGAAAGCCATCCCATAAAAATTGGCCACCAATACCAAGACCGAACAAACAATCTGTACAGAAATCGGTAAACTTATTAAGTCCTCAATAAGCTGAGCAATTTTTAAAATTTCCTCATAATATTTAACGCATTTTTTTAATTTTCCGGTAATTGTACGATTATTGTTGCATTTCGTATATTTACCCAAAGTTTCCAATCGATCGCACAAAATGTCCAACTGTCCTTTAAGGTGAATAAGAAATGAAGCCGACAACGAGTCAAAAGCAATATTCAAATAGCAACATACTGAAGCCGTTATGTATTGATAACTGTACGTTAATGAAAAACCCCACATTTTATTGATATCGAAGGGACTATATGTTGACAAAGGCAATCCACGATTACCAACTATAAACATTAACATATTAAGGGCTATGAATGAAAGAATTCCGTATGCGTTACGCACTAAGCGTGCTGATCTCTGCGATTGTAGAAATAATTGAACTTCGCTTTCATTTTTAGGTCGAAAAGTTGAATTCTGAGTTATTTCGCACCATCCACGGTATAAATGATTCTTGACTTTAACAGTAACAAATTTAGCCAAAACTGCCAGAGATGTTGCGAATATAATAAATACTTCAATCACTTCATTTAAGTCCTTTGCCTTGAATGTCAGTTGAATTATACAGTTGAGATCCAAAGACAAAACCCAAATTATCATAATGTAATAAAAATAAAAAACATATAATAATTGATAGGATTGTGCTATATCGCCCGATAAATTCCAGAGGCCCAATAAACGAAATAATCTGCATTGGTGCTTAGAAAATGTCTCCAGTCTTCTACAATGCTCACGACTATCCATGATTAGTGGTCTTCCTAGTTAGCGAAATATTTGTGATGATATTAAGTTGCTTTTTCGATTTGTTTTTTGGTCAGCTTAGTGCTTGCTACGGGAATTATGCCAATACACACCTCAATTATATATATATACATATATATATACTATCATTATTATAATTTACATAATTAATTAAAGTTTTCCTAAAAAACGAAACAGTTGTACGAAGAATTAATTTTCTGTAAATATATCCGATAGCGTGCCAAGGATATAACTGTTCCGCCGAAATCCTCAAAATACGACAAGATCGCTAAATGGAAGGAATTACACCGCTTACAGTTTTAACGCAAAGCATCCAGCCATGGGCGCAGATAACGAAAGCTTTTGGATGGCTAATGCAATTTCATTGTCATTACTGTACTATGGGAAAAATTGCGCATGAAATTAATACTTTCCCCTCCCGCTTGATTTTTTAACAACCACCAGTATAAAAACATCTTTATACCCATTACTTGAGTTTATCAAACCGATGTAAATAATTATATACTTCTCATCATTATTACATAATAATTATTGCTGTCGGCCTCGCTCTTAGCCATTTCGACATTGCATTAAGTGGAACATCAAGTCAAAATTTGCAGAAAATATTTTTTTAGCTGCTCCAATGCACAGTGCCTTCTCTCAACATACAATTCTCTGTAGCTAAGCATAAGTTAATTAATGTTGAAATTCACTATTCGTGTGGTGGAGCAACAGCAGATGACTTGTAGTTTGATTACCCATTCATGCATAACCGAGGTGGAAGTGAAAAATAAAAATGTAAACAAAATTAACATTTTTTAGTGTATTAATTTACAATCTATCTAAATGATAATAAGTAAATGTTATGGATAACAGAGGTTATTGTACCCCACAAAGGGAACAATATAAAATATAGATATAATATATATGTAGATTGAAA